>CAAKHD010013143.1:510238-527499 GCA_901007705.1 Fistularia tabacaria | reverse complement strand
GGGGCCTACCCCCCCTATTTTTTTTTTTTTTTTTTTTTTTTGGGAAAATGGGTTTTTTGTTGTATATTTATTTTGGGTGGTACTAGAAAAGAGGGTTTTTCGGGTGTGTTAATTAGAGTGGGGGGGGGGGGGGGGCAAAACATTTGAGGTACGAAATAGCACGAAAAATAGAAGTTTGAAATTAAAATGAGCTTGATGTCGGAATCAAAATATTTTGCCTCATAACCCAAGACAATATCAGTGTTATGCGATGTCAATGAGGAATGTCTGAAGATTGATTTCAGTTATTGATAAAACCGCACAATATCGTAAATGGCTTGCACTGGAAGTCCTGCCACTCATCAATGTCTAGACAACACTTTTGGAGAAAACGATACAGCAAACTGTGTCTGTGACTTTAATATCCGTTCAGGTCCTAGAAAAGGACGCTGAGGTGCACTGCGTGGTGGACCTGTCAGTCACTGCAGGATATTATCTACAGTTAGTGAATCAATGTTGTCACTAAGATGAAGCTAATGAATGATGGCTCACTCAAAAAAGTAATCATTTGGCTTCAGTGTAATTAACGTGTTTAATGCTGAGTGTTTCTGACGCTGCTGGATGTTGACTGCAATTTCTGGCAAAACAAATTAATTGTGATTAACTGCGTTAACTTAAAACCTGTGCTCTCAAGCTCTCTGGGCCAAAGGAGGAAGATTGTCACCTTTATCATCATCATCATCTTCCTCATCTTTATTCTTGTGGGATAAACGTGTGTGTGGGCTCACAGCAGGTTCATCCCTCCTGCTGAACAATGGATGCAGCAGCCGGTGAAAGTCAACAGGGCAACAGGTGGGTCTGTACGTGAGCACATTATGTGATATTTGCCCTAAAGCAGATGGTGACTGCACCGGTGATGATGATCGCAGGCCAGCCTCTCCCAGCGAGATTTTCGCTGGGCCCAGAGAACGTTTACGCTTCTTGTGCAAAATACAAATCCCTCTGCAGAGAGAAGCAAAGACATTCAGCAGCAGGAGCGGGAAGAAGGGGTGAAGTAGGAGTTTGAGCTTTCGAACATGACACTGCTGGTCACAAAAATAAACAGATGGATCTCTTTCCAGGAACACAGTTACTCTGGATAATCTACAGCCTGGGGAGGTCTGTGGGCTGTCCATTTTTTTTTTTTTTAATGGAAAGAAATTATGCTCTCGGGGAGTTTACTTTGAGCCCATACTGAACACTCAGCCTGAAAATTCGCCTTACTTTTTGTAATGGGCACATAAAGATAAATAAGTAAGTAAATAAATAAATAAATAAATGAAACAGCTCTCAACGAAGATAGATTAATAACATCCAGATATGCGACTCTCCGATAGCATGAGGCTGCGTTCTTCTCCTTTAAAAATTGTAGTTTTTCTCCCAATTTTAATCTACTGGTACCTTTAGAATGAAACAGAACACGCATCATATTTTTCGTGCCATACAAAGAAAGACTTTTGTCACGCCGGAGTGTTGAAAAGCTGTCAAACTCGCAGCGTTTTAATTACGGTGGAGGAGTGAGAAAAGACTCGGAGCCATGTGTCCCTTAAACGCAACATCTTTGAGTATGCAAAGAGTCTCAGGAGACGCTTGTAAAAGACATGGTCGCCTGTGCCAAATTTTAGACAACTGATGAGGAGGTGACATGGGCAAGGCGAGGGCTTCCCAGGCTTTGTAGTAGATGCCCCATTCATTGAAAGAGCATACTTGGCACAAACTTCGCTATCACAGGGCGCCAGTCACACACAAACTTAAGCTTAGCACTCTCCTCTGAGGTCATTTAATTAGAGAACAAAAGCCTGGAACACTGTGGCCACACAGCAGGCCTCCTTTCATTCCACATTTCCGCCCGTTTCCTCCCCTACAGCAGCCTCTGTGCATTTAAAGCTAATTATGAACCATGAAGCAAACACGGGTCTTAAACATTGTGACAACTACAAGCCCATTACTGTGAGTTTCATTCACAGTCAGAGACAGGAGGAAGCGCTGGTAGCCGAACATATTTACTGAGGCAATTTCGCGGCTGATTAGATGCAACCATTTGAAATCATCATTCATATTTGCCACTGGATCTGCAGAATGGGATGGGCCATCATGTATTATTGCTATCACGTCAGATCTGATGGGATAATAAAATTGGGGGAGAGAAGATGATCCCTTCTCAATGCAGCTCATAAATTCATCACGCTCCAATCTGCCAGTCTGAGCGGACTCCCTCTCTCCGCTTCCCCGGAGAGGGTTAGCCTCCCAAACCAAGGCCTTGGGGCTTGGTGGGTAATAGAGATTGGCTATCAGCTGCAGACTGAGGTGTACGGCTTGTATGGTTCTGCTTGGATGCCACTGGATTGCAAAATCAATGAAGGATGACAGGGAGGAGATCTAGGTTGCTGCTCTATAAAAATTGAGTTTGTGCGCCCTCGCCGTATCTCCTGGTCTACTCCACATAGACTGGGTGCACACTGGCGTTTTTCTGTTCCAAGTTCTGCAGGGGGACGGTTCTATCCCCGCTGCATTTAGATAAATGCTGGACTTCCCAAAAAATGTTATTGTTCTAATCCAGATTTCGGATCCATTTTGCAGGAGTGGATTATCAGAGGAAACAGGAATAAATTATGACAGTGAAGATTTAGGTCTAGCAGAACCGCCAATGTTATCGAAGTGACGACAAGGAATATGAAACATGCTGCGAAAGAGCTCTGTTGTGCAGCTTTTCAGCGCTGCTGGCTGCTGCAGGGGACTGAAAAATGAGACAGATAAAGGAGGCCGCTTGCATTGTGTGATTGGGAAGCCGTTCAGTGCATTCACAATTACTTCTGAGCTTTCAAGCCAGCTCGATTTGACATCAGAAGCATAGGCACGTAAACAACGCTATATGTACTACAAAAATTCTCTGTTTGTACATTTTCAACCCCCCCCCCCGACCCTAACATGTTCATTTTGTTTTATTGACAGCTAAAACAGGACCATGTTGAATATCAAGCTGAAATTGTTTTGCTTGACTTTTTGAATGGACATAACACTCAGGCGGAGGTATTTTCTCCCACGGCTTTTGGCACAAATGTGTGACATTGACGCTCAGTGAAAGGTCTCATTCACTGCTCCGTACACCACGGTACAGCTGGGGGAGAGAGAGAGACGAGGTGGAGGAGTCAGGGGAGAGACGAAGAGAATGGGGACAAAGATGAGGTTGGTGTCAGACTGAGACAGGAAAAATGCACTCGCACAATCTGGTCGCGGATTATGCCGGCAAGGGCACAGCTGGATTATCCTTAGATAGGGCCCCGGGCAAATATTTGCTGTTGGGCCCCAGTTGTCTCCCTGGCTACTGGCCCCTTGGCATTGTGTGCAAGCACTTTGTGGTCTCCAACAAAATACAGTGCGAACAGCAGAATACAGATGGTAGTGTCATTATGTGAGGATTTTCAGTTGTTTTTTTTTCTTCATGTCATCAAAGGTCCAATTATTTATGTTTTCTATGAGTCCAGTAATAATGCATGATTTGAAAAGTGTCCATCGTCATCATAGACACAGACTTGTTGTCTCTGGTTTTAGGTTCTGCATAGTCAATTCTTTGGCTCCAATCATTTCCTCTTTCAACATTCCCCCGCTCCTAGACTTTCCCGCAAGTCCTCTGCATACACAACTGCAGTGACGATGTGCAGGTTGTTTGTTCCAAGTCCGCCGAGACCACATTAAAACAGAAGACATAGTAGCTCTGTGACATGTTGACATGGTAATACTTGTTTTTTTTCCCCCAAATTACATTTTTGGGTGCAAAGTGCAGTTAGGTTGGTGTTTTCATTTATCCAAAAGAATTTCTGTGTTTTGTGGTTACGCTGGCGAGGCCCTGCAAAAGATATGTAGGTGTATATAACATTTTCAAGGCCAACTTTTCATGTTCTGTAGACTCGGTTTGTGGATCTTTGCTTGGATAAGGTCGTACTGGCATGATTGATGGGAATGGTTGGTTATTCAAATACTACACAAACTTATTGAAGGAACATTTTTCAAAAAAGTCCAAAAACCTGTGCGATGTTGTGACATGTGCACATTTACATTTGGAATCGTTTTCTTGGGGTCAAATTTGATACCAAAAAAAAAACACAAAAAAAAAACAAGCCACAAAGCTTGTATGTGACAAAGCTTGTATGTGTATCGTTTTATGTAAGAACCCTGTCGTTCTAATATTTAAGAAGGACTGAATTTTGAAATTTTATACTTTTGTAAAGCCTACCCATATATTCAAAAGTGTGCAGCTCTCATAAGGCATTGTGCAAATCATTAAAAAAAAAAAGGAAAGATAAGAATGCAATATCATTGGTTGAAATTCGGTGCAAAAACACTTATTGGTTAAAACTATAACCCTGATCAGAGGCAACCCAATTTTCATCAACAGAAAGTTGTAGCCGGTTTCTATTATCTTGGCAATTACACAGCAATAGCTCACAGGCAGACAATGCAATATGCAACTGAAAAGATTTCCTATTAAAATTCAAATCAACAGATACATCCAGAGAGGGGAGGCACTGGAAAATGAAATAAAATAAATAAAAAAAGTCTGCCTTGGCAGCAGCTTTGTGAGGTCCCATAGTTTTTCATAAAAATGACTTTCACGGTAGCTCAGCTTTACCAGAAGGTGTGGTGAAGCACAGGATCAGTGTAGAAAATAAAAGATTATGTGTGTGTGTGTGTGTGCGCGTGTGTGTGTGTGCGTGTGTGCAGGAGCGTATGTATATGTGTAGAAGGGTGTTGCCATTAAGGTCATGCGCCAGATTTCCATGCACAGTCGGTCGGAGCACGAGGGAGGCACACAATTTAATTCAACAAAAACAATCCACACAAAAGGTCATCTATCGCGAGGACCAAGACATGTTAAAAATGACTTTTTCCTACCCCTGACGTAGTGACATGCCGAGTGACAAGTGCGTATTTGTCACAGGATGCCGACAAAGCATTCCTCTGATAGACAGAGGAGACAGAACTGGCCTTGTCAGTGCTGACGGACAACACTGTGCAGATGGTTCAAAGTCTTTAAGTGGATTGGGAACTTTGGTCCTGAGACCACAATTACACAATTGATGGTCACTAATGGGGCGGAAACTCGTACTAGCGAGTTCAACTGTTTCTCGAAAATAGTACGATTCAGAAGTTGGGTTCTTTGTCACGTTGGCTGAATAGCTGCAAGACGACTGATCAGATACGATTGTATCATTGGACCTAGGGAACAGCCATGTGAAGCTACTAAACACGCCATGTCCTCGGGACCAAGTCGTGATGCAGCAAGAGATAGTCTACACCATTGCCGAAAACTGTTAAATGCTGTTCTGTTAATATGCGAATCCTACTTTTTTCAAGCGATTGAAGTTGTGTTACTTGGTTGTTTTAAAAAAAATAAAACGCTAAATTACTTTGTAAAGCATTACCTTATTATGTTGGCGTCTGCTAGTTGCTCTCAGGATTAGAAAAAAAAAAAAAAAAAAGACATTAATACAAAAATTCCTTCTGTGGTGATTCAAATCTCTCCGCAATTAGGTAAAACACACAAACTAGGTACATTAGCATCAGACATTCGGCTGATGAGTTTACATGAATCAGCATTGGCAAAAAATATTACGTGCCCCTGAAAAAGAATCTCTAGAGAAATGTGAACATTACGTTTATCCTAATAAAACACGATGATGTGTCTTGTAAAATCAGTATACTTATAAGCATAGAAAAAAAAGCACCCCGGCAAGGAGTCTTAGGGATTGATGATCTCTGAATGAAATAAAGGCTATGTGACTGAACTAAGCATGTGGGCCATTTGTAATCTCCATCGAAACACAAGCCCATGTTTCCACACTGATTACAATTCCAGGGAAGACGGAGACGATAGCCATCACGGTTCAACCCGCCACTTTCTCTGTGAATGTCTCTCATGCGATCGATGCCGAAAGTGCAGTCTGACAGGTGAGCCAATAATGTCTGGAAAACCAGAGGGCGCGACAGGGGCCACGTTCTGTCTCCCTTGTTAGGAAAAGGCGGTCAAATGAGATTATGGAGGAATTTACACAGATGGCAGATCCCATCTTTACCGGCCTGGTTAAATAAAGATAGTCTGACAAGTTGTAGATCGAATGGAGAGCGGAACAAATCTCACCCTGGCTGACCTTTTCAATGCTTAAGCGGTGAGAATTAACCACAATAGGACAAATCTGTTCGACAAGGATGTTGGCAGGACTAAAAAAGAAAATATGAAATACACTCGACTCAGCTGACACTCGACCCATCCCCGAACACAACAACAAACAATGTTTTCATAACAGCGCAGATCTGGTTGCAAGCTACAACCTAGATATCTGATGTTCCTTCTCCCTCTCCGTCTATCGGCCCTGTAAGAGATAATTAATAATGCATATATAGGAGTCCAGGGAAAACACCATACTCCATTAGGCAGAGCAGACGACAGCTATTCATAGAGTTAATGATGAGTGGGAGGGACAGGTGAACACCGCAGAGGATGTGTCTCACACAAAAAAAGTGCTGCAGAGTGAGAACAGCCTTGTGCGGAACATCTCGCCAACAATACCCGCTAAACTTGTTATCACTTCGTCTCTCTGGGCTTATCTGTGTGTCTTTCATCTCCATGCCTCTCGTCTTCCATCTCATTATACTTAGCATCTCCGGGCCAGATATCCAGCAAGGAAGTTCTACTGTGTTCAGCTTCAGTGGTAGGATGTACGAAACCCATTTTTAACTCCCAGGATACTCATTCCACTACATAACCCTCAAATTTCTACATAATTACGAGGAACTGAATGGAGTTCTGGGGGTACATTCACATAAAAAGGTCACATAAGGCAGCAAATATGAATCCTTTCTTCACTCATTATTTTCCAACACTATTTTCTCAAAATTTGAGATCATATTCAGAAAAAATATGCAGCAGACGTTTGCAATGTCTAATTAGTTTTCTGCAGAATTTGTCAGCTTTTCTTCCTAGTTACACTTTACCTGAAAAAAAATGCCCTCAACCTACCATGGAGGACAATTGGACTGGGACAGCTGGTGTCATGCAGGCACAGCCCTCACTCAATAACCAAATGCACATGAAGCCTATTCAGTCGATGAATTTGCACGTTTTGGCGGCACCCACACAAATATGTTCTCATCTAAAAAAGGTGCCACTTTTGCACAATCATGCAAACCGCCCGCACAACTCCAGAGTTGTGCTGCGGTCTGGATGTGCAGCAGAGAATCTATGAAGCAGAACGACAACACTGATGTCAAGATTGTGTCGTCTCGGTTAAGACCCTGGATGAGATCTGATCTGTAGTCTGAGATGTCATCATCACCTTCTTGGATCCAGTGAGTCCAAATCCAGGAGTGATGCATCTTGCCGTCAGTCTCTACTGACCAAATGGTCTGCCAAACAGCCTTGGAGCAGCAGACTGCACACACTGATATAAATGTTTGTTTTTTTAGGCCCCTCATAAATCCAATCACATCCTTAAAAAAAACATGGAAAATGGATTCAAAATAAAGACATGAGTGTGGATGTTACGAGTTAAATGGGATCTTTTTGTGTTAATATGGAAGATGTTAGGAAAAGTTCTTAAACCAGCCTTTCCAAATCTGACATCACACAGAATGTATATGATTTAATGGCAATCGATTTATCGGCTGACAAAAACATAAATAAGTCTGATCTAAAGAGAAGAGAAAAACGTCTACAATCTATTAAGACCAGAATATAAAACAAGCCTTATTGTAGACTGATTATGTTTGACCTATCCATACGATTGAGGTCATGATCCGCCCTGAACCTGCCAAACAGTATTGGTTTTGGATCATCATTAAGACTGATTTGAGCCAACATGACATTGAAACTAGTCTAGGAAAAAGGCCCAAATCAATGGGTCTAGCACATTAATAATGAAGCCAGTGCAAAAAGCAGTTGAGAAAAAAAAAAGATAAATTACGAGGGAATGGGAAGGAGAAAAGATGTGAGCACATTTATCACCACACAGACACTCACCAGGGGACAGACTGAACACTGCAGGCCCCAAACTCCACATTAATAATGTTTTGCATCATAAAGAAAATTAAGGTGTTTTTCAGGTTATTTGACAAAACTGTTGTTCAGACTGATGAGGGGGTAACACACTCAGAGATATACCAAAACATGACACAGGGACAACTTGAAAGAGGGAAAAGGTAGTGATGGGCGAGTGAAAGTTGTATTTATGCTTGAATTTATATATTCAAAATTGCGAAGGATCATTTTACAGACACTACCGACATCCAGGTCATTGACTAATTCAAATGATCACAGCTCTTGAATAATTTTTTTTGTCTTACTTTGCTAGTTTGAGCATCTGTTTTCATTTGCACAGTCACTTGATTTTTTTTTCATTTCCAAACTGCCAGACAGATAAAAGAGCTAGAAATATTTTAGAGTGGAAAGAACAAAGCAGGAATTGGCTCAAATCCTGTGAGCATGCAAAAAATCTTTTTAAAAACAAACAAAACAGTTACTATTAAAAAGGGAGATGAATAGTTGAAAATTTCAATTCCATTCTTCCAATTTGCACTCATTCAAATTGTTTATTTATTCATAAACTTAAGAGATATTGCATTAGATTTTTTTTTCATATTTACATATTAGTGATAGGCTTCTGGATTGAAACAAGTCAGGAACTTTCTGCAGACATTTAAACTAAATTAAAATTAAACTACTCTTCATTAGAATATAAACATGCTCAGCACCAAGTATCCAACACATGAGTTTCATCACAGCATTGTGACATGTGATTAGATGTATAGAGGAAGCACTGACTTCGACAGGCAGACGATAGAAAGCAGTGTTTTAGAGCCCTATTTTCCAACCTTTCCACCTCTGTGTGAAGGACATTATGCTCGGCCCCCATTTCCTCACACAAAAGACGCAAGTATCCAACTCTTCACAGGTCACATCTTTACAAAGTTAACCATGTGTACAACATCATCCAGCACAGGAGCCATGGCAATGAGTACCTTGCGGTGCAAAAAGTAGTATGTAACAGTAGCATCCGGGTTTCTGTCCTTCACTTCACAAAGGACACTTAAGTCCTCCGTGTTGGTAATATAACGTGAACCGAAAATGTGAATGGAAAAAAATTGCCCACTTGTTGATTTTTCTGCCAAAGCCTTGCAAAATGAGAGTCGAGCCTGTCTGCTAATATCTGTTGACTTATCAAGTTACACTGCAAAATTCCCACTGATGCAAATCTTTTCCAAAACGACACTTTTCGATCTCCGCAGACCTGTCATCAATACGTCTAGCAATTGTGTTATCTGAAAGAGGGACTTCAGCCGTTTCTTTAACCCGAGTCAGGGCCGAGCATCCAATTTAGCATTAATATTACTTTTGGCCACCACTCATTCTAGGGCCATACTCTGGGTCAGAATGATATCCAGAGCCCAGGTCGGAGTTCGTATTATTCCTTTTCAAAAACTTCTCGGTAACTGACACCTCTATCTCTCACTTGCATCACCAGTTCTGTTGTCTTAAGGTCTTTACAAGGGAATTAGCTGCTGTACCTGCTGACACCCACTAAACAGAACAGAGGAGAATTAAAGTACTGTGCCTGTCACTAGATAGCAGTGCAGACACTGACAATTGCTAATTACTTACAGGAAACTGGTTGAAAACACTAGTTTTAAAGCCACATCAACAGTTTGCCCCACTGAATTCTCCATGTCAGAAGTGTTACAGGAAAAAAAGATAAAAGCAGCTTTAAGCCAATTCTTCGACTAATAGGGGAAAAGTTGAATCAGGGGCTGAGGAAAGGGACGACGGCGAGGCTTAACCATCTTCCTTTCTCCTTCATCCCGGCGCGTTCTGATGAAATTGGTTGTAAAATTGCTGCAGGCTTGCTTCCTTTATCCCATTTTTGTAAGGGCTTAGGATTTTCACCAGCTCCAGCTTTAAATATTTCTGGGTTGCAATGAAAATTAAATAATCTCTTTCATCCCCCCCCCCCACACCCCCCCGCTACACACTGCTCCCTTCCCCTCAATTTCCTCCTGCTTTACTAGCACCTTGTTTCTCAAACCCACGGCAGATATTTTCGCTTTCAGGCGCCCGTCCAGTGGGACCGGCGAAACACAGGAGGGACTGGAGTATCACAAAGGAGACCCAACACGCAAATGAAGAAGTTGTTTACAGCTATCGATCCATCAGGAGGAGCATGGGAGCACTGATTTTCCAAGTTGTTATGATGACAACGGCTTTTTTCAGCGATACTGTTCACACTGCAGGAAAGGAGAGAGGAACCTGACACCTGCTGTCATGCGTTTAACAACCACAGGCTTCATCATCTGTCAGAAACCCTCAGGCATCAAACAGTTGCAGCGAGCTCACTGATGAGATCGGAAAGCTTTTATCGTCATTAGAATACCACATTGATATCAAACGGAAGGGGAAAAAAATCCGATAAGGAAAGTGCACGTCAGCATTCGGGGTCAAGTTTAACTTAACGCGTCGGTGCCAAATATTTTCCTGAGACACGGCTTCGCCATTTCGGCGTAAGGGCTCAACATGTCGCCACATAATCGGCTGGTGTGGAATGCGGAAGCAAAAGCGTTTCCCTTCAGTTCGGTTAGCTGAGGCCTCTGCCCAACCGCGATGGAGGAAAAGAAGCTGGACGGAGAGACAGCGTAAAGGGTATATGCAAGTGAAGACTTTGGGAGGAGGCCAACTGAGGGGAGTGATGGGTGCCACTGGAGTGGGGTGCTTTTCTACAGTCGAAAGAACTCCAATTACATTTGGGGTGTGATACTGTTCATAACACCCCAATTAGCCTGTCTGTCACCCTACTACGGCAGCAAACGCCGCACCACCTCTGGTTGCTACTGTGCGCGTCACTGTAAAAGGAACACATTCAGTCAGACAAAGTGTGCATCAGGGGCCATAAATCCTGGGGCCCCAATCAAAGCCGGCTTCTAACAATACAGCAGAAGCCCTGTGCGAGCATTTGCACTTCGCCTCTCCTTCTCCCACAACACATCCATCGTCGACACCTACGCCCATCTCCGCAGTCGGCTCCCCTCCATTAGCTACTCGGATGGCATGTTTCAGAGCAACCGAGCCAATCTGGGCATTGGATGCTATTGGCTGCTGATAGTGGGAGATGCCAACGTGTAGCGTGAAAGCAAATGATTCATGCACCCTTTATCTCCCTTTGGGGGAGATAGTGTGTGTCATGGAGAGTTCAAAGAAAAGGGACCGCCACATCCACAGGAAACAACAAAAGAATAAAAGAAAGGAGTTGTACTTTTAGAGGATGGTGGGGGGGTCGACGTTGCTACTCAACTTGTAAAAAAGAAACAGGACTTGGTATAAGTAAGTGCTGCCAGCATGTCACCGATTGCCTTTAAATTGAATGCAATGTTTAAAGTCGCTTCGCACACACAGGGTGACACACACTTTGCGAAAAATATGGGCTTATGGGGGCAACCAAGCAGACACTAGGATCGCTGAAATGTAATTTAAAACACAACGGCAGCTCAAGGTCTCATCAGCGGTGGAGGGACTCATGATCAGCAGCCCGGCAGCTCTAAAGAGGTAGAAAGTGATGCAATTCCAAAGCAGTTTTCTTTTAAGAAAAACCTTCCCAAGCAGATGTCAGGGCTCTTCTCTGGTGGAGTCTGAAGGTGGGCTAATGGCTCCACAGGCCCGGCGTGACTATCAAAGCTGAATTCAAATGAATGCTCTGGGGGAAAGGACTTTAAAGTATTACATCATCTCTGCAGGCACTTTTGACAATGAGTGTATGCATCACATTCCTCTTTGTGCATTCGGCAGAATGGCTCCCCTCTCTCTGCACTCATTACGGAGGCACTTGCGTCTCAAGACGAATATCACCACGCGGCAGACGGAAATTAAACACTGGTAATCGGGCTGACTAACAACCAGCAGCTGAAAGGTGACGACGCTGATAGGAAAAGTCTCACCTCTCTGCCCGTGGAGCAGGGAGGTGCAAAGGTCGTCTTGTTACAAGGACCGTAACACGACAGGTTTGGAAGAAGTGCTTCAAATTTTGCGTAAACCGGCAAATGCTTTCTTCAATGAATAGCACGGATGTGAAGCACCAAAATGGGGCAGTAAGCTGTAGAAATTATAATATGCCGTACTCGTCCTGAGGAAGTGAGCTCAGCCTGAATGAAATTTATGAGAACATGTAGTAAGCACATCCTTTCGGCCAGGGAATGACCAGGGAAAAGAAAATAGGTATTATAAGCGATTAGGATTTTGTTTTTCTATTTTTTTATGTACTGTATTTGTTCTTGCATTTATCTGAAATGAAATGGCTTTTACCTGGTCTCAATTTATTTCTCCTTTGTGAAGCACTTTGTTGTTTGAAAAATTACTACATAAAACAAACCCTTTTTTCTTCTTGTTTAGATGCTGCTGAGTCCCTGAGGGGACAAGAATGTCTTGTCCTCCAGCTTCGATAACATCATGCACAAAGATAGTCGCCTCTTGTGCAACTGATTTAACTGGGCCATTGTCTACTTAGACAGTTTTCTAACTAGAAGTAGAAGATTTAATTGTACCTGAATCAAATCCAGACCGTATTCTCTGGTCTGACATCAGTTAATGAATTCACAGAATTACTGCCGTAGCACTTCGGGGTAAAGCAAATCAATTGATGCTCAAGGTGAGCGCCAAAAAATTAGCTAAAAACATGGATCTAATGCAGGGAGAGGAGCTTTGGATCCCTGTTTGTGGCCCTCTATTAAAGAAACTTAAGTTGGGTCCATCCATCCATTTCACTCTACTTTCCTGTTGACCCAGCTGGCAGCAAGGCTGATAAGCAGTTCGAGGGAAACTCTGTCAGAATAATGGATTATGCCCACAGCGGGACACACAGCTGCATCGCAGCATCATTGTAATGCGCAAGACTCCTCGTGAAACCTTGGGAGGACGCTTAGCTTGGAAGCAAATCACAGCTTGTCTGCCCGGTGGGAGATGTCTAATGGGGGAAATGATTCAACCTGTATGTCAAGCAAATACGATACCACGCCATAATGAATACAAGAGGTGCCAGTCACTTCAAACCACATATTTTGCATAAACTTATACAGGCACCTTTTTGTTTTACTGTCACCAACCCTTCTTTCTTGGTGCGTGGATATACGCTTGCATGACATCGCCACTTGTCCTTGTGCTCTTTGTGCTGGTGGTCATTCTTGCACAGGTAGATCTGCAGCGGACATACCCTGTAATTTGATGGCCCCCCTGTGGCTGTTTGTCACTGCTGTGCCTCTCAAAGCCCCGGTCACAACTATTTGACTATGCAGCACATAATTTAGAGCTGCAGTATACAGACGTCCGCTCGGCCCCGTCATCCATCGGAGGGCTTTTCGCCACGTCGACAGATTCTCATGCTGTTGGGCAGTCACCAGAAAAGGCCTCTCAGGTTCTGTTGCAGCAATGACAGTGGGTGTATTTGTTTGTGTGTGTGTGTGTATGTGTTTGCGTGTGTGTTTCCAGCCCAGGAGATTTGGGATTTTCACAACAGCAGCAGTAAACTTGAGGTCAACAGAGTCATCAACACCCCCGGGACTTTCCCTTGTTTCAGCAGGTCAACTTGGTTTTCAGTCTTGGTTTGGAGATGACCGATGTTTGAATATTCGTTGATGAAATATTGGGGGGAAAAAAAAGGCTGGAAATATTACTGTGGAAATGAATATTCAAATATGGCAGTTTGCAAGCTATGTACGCATCAACTAGCGCCTTGCCTGAGGTGACCGGAGGAGAACAAGCCGGAGAAATGCATCACATCTGGACACATTTTTCACACTCCTTCCGGGATCCAGTTAACGACAGGACAACAGGGGGGCTCACAGGAACTGATGCGATTCTTCAGCTCTCATGGGACTCGGATTAGTAATGCATTCAGGTCATAAGAAAATGATATTTAGGGGGGCGGCTGCAATGGTGAGACTTGGGAGTTCTCAATGGGAGCACAATAGTGATACTAAGTTTTATTTCGGTGAAACCCTACACTGAGTGGTGGTTATCAGAACTGATCCGGGACTGCGGGGCCTTTAATATGTAAAATAACTCCAAACATTATCGCCACATAGATCCACACTAAAGTATAGCACATGTGCCATTTTTACAGTTTCTGACCAATGTCTGGTACCCATGTCTATTGAGCTGAGTCATTCCTGCTGACAGCAATGTACAACAACTGTGACAACCCATTAATTAAAATCATTAAAATGGCTCAACTTCAGTGAGTGCAGAATGCGCCTACACTGCTTGAACACAAACAGGGCTGTGCAGCTGCACGTACAAGCAAGATGTCACAATTAAGACATTTCTGTACGAAAAATATTGTCTACATTACACCTAGTTCGCCTCAGGGGGCTTTGGTGACCCCTGTTGCTCCGGTTGATGGGCTGCTTGCTTGCACACAGACGTGCACTCGTGCACCTCTCTCCATCCCCTTTCCGCGTCAACTTTTTTTTATTTCAGGTATGACAACTATATTGAATTACTCCAAAAGCTTTGAGTGCAGCTCTCATTGGGTCAATGTGAATATATATTTAGATCTTACTCATTCATTCTTTATAGTGCTTATCTTGTGTGTGTGTGGGGGGGGGGGGTTGTATGTGTAAGCATCTACCTAAATCAATCTTTCTTAAAACATCCAGAGGTAATCATTTCTTTTTTTGTGGGTTATTGGAAAACATGTTGTTTCTTTTACAATTTACTTAAGAGACATGCTGCTCTTAGTGAGTATAAACAGTCCCATGCGTGCTATTAAATCCCAGCAGAAAATCTCATTGGGAATATAAGTGTCATAGCTAAATACTATAATTATGACATTGACGGGACAAAGGAGACACTACAGGGGAAAATTTCAACTTTTAGCTCATGACATAATTTAGCCAGTTAATAAAACAATTGTTGTTTTTTTTCCAGTGCTGACTGATTATACCCCTAGTATAAGTACCCTGTGGGCCACATTTATTAACCTGAGAAGAATCATGATGGAATCCATTTTTTCGCACTGTAATATGTATATTAACACATTTGCCACATTTTCAACCAATTCATTAAATCATGCAAGCAAGTGTCCCTGC
Organism: Fistularia tabacaria; assembly: GCA_901007705.1. Taxonomy (NCBI): domain Eukaryota; kingdom Metazoa; phylum Chordata; class Actinopteri; order Syngnathiformes; family Fistulariidae; genus Fistularia; species Fistularia tabacaria. The sequence continues at coordinate 512,361 of CAAKHD010013143.1, read as the reverse complement.
TCTACAACTGTCAACTGCGGTGTGCTTGTTTACACATGCGTGAGCCCGACATCGCCTCCTACAAACAGGCATAAATGGAGGTTGATGTGTCACGAACGAGCTTATTTTTTTTCAGTGAATCACTTTTGCCACAGGCACAGAAATGAAATGGAGACAAACACATAATGAGGAAATCAGGTGACGACGATTGAAGTGCTGGAACCACAGGTGAAAAAAGGGCAAACCATTTCTCTATGAAAGTACTGAAAGAGCAAATCTCGCTTATAACACTCTTACAGCGTTTAACGCACCACCGGTGTCATTGCCTGCAGCTGTGCTCGACTACTTAACCTCACAGGGACAATCACTGATTAAAAAATATGAAATCACATCTTGTCATCTGGGATTTGGCATTACAGACACATTTTTACTCTCAATATATGAAAAAAAAGCATGCTTAGTGTGAAAATCATTAATGCATGCGTTCAAATTCCCAACAATGGGAATTATTAGAATTATCCAATGCATCCAATACACTGCTTATCCTGCTAAGTTTCATGGGACACTAATATTAGTTGAGAGGTGGGGTACACCATGGACCAAACCACCAGTCACACACAAGGCAAAAAACAACCACTAACTCTCTCATCCCCACCTAAGGACAATTCAAAGACCTACTGCCTGTCTGAACACAGAAACCAGGTGGTTGGTTTAGGTATTGGATGTGCAAGAATTTTGTTTGGGTTGCTAATCTTTCAAAAAGCCGGCCTGTGGATTTTAGTGAGGTGAGAAGGCGGAAGACTGGTTAAATAATATTGCTTTGTGTAACTGATACAAACCTGAAATGCAACTTGGTGGCAAAACTAGGAGAGTACTTTGTGCTCAATGTCCAAAATTGATGCTTAGAAGCAACAGACAGGAAATTAAAGTCAAGGGTCTTGGGAAAAACCCCAAGCTCTAGAAATATAAATAACTGTTTCAGTGCTCTAGACTTAAATACATAAGAGAAAAAACACACTCTCAAGTCAAAAGGAAAAGTCTCAACCAAGAGATATGGAGTTGCTACAAATGTAAGCGATTACACCTATGTTCCTATATTCACCCAGCAAATGTCAAAATACCGGCTGAGAAATGGGCAGTTCGCTGCCCTGTCCCGGGTCTCACCAAATCCTCCGAAGAAGCGTGTGTGAACCTCTGAAGTGCACAAGCAGCACCCCCGGGGGTGTCTACGCTGCTCTGCTGTTCCTTACAAACCCCACGGTTGAGGCATCAGAGAGATAATCCTGCAATGTCCCAGATCTTTATTGGGACTGGGCCCCTGATGGGAGTGAGCAATGAGATTTGAACGGAGCCACGTTTCAATGTGTGGTGAATGTGCATGTGTGGGGGGGGGGGGAGTTAAGTAAAGCACTAACTTGAGGATCTGCAGAGGGGTGCCAGGCCCTATGTATGCACAATATTACCAAAAAAAAAAACAGCAAAAACATTTGTTTGAATTCCTCGAGCGCCTGTGATTTATTAATCTTTAACCACCGCACCAACCAAATACCAATCAAGAGCTTTCCTTTAAAGATTTCCATTAGCTTTGCCAATAAAGTTCCCCAAAGGATTTGTCTAAAAAGGTCGTATGGCACAAATCTAAATAGTTAATCCATCACTGCTGTGAAGGAGGTCATTCAAATTATTACATTCTCCGTTAAGATCTCCCCCATGTTCTTATGTACTTACAAAAACTGGTGAAAACTTAAACTAAACAAACTTGAAGCCCAATCTGGAGCGTTAGAAACCAGAGTTTTTTTTTGTAAATACAGACTATTGGCGACCCAGCTGCAGGTACCTGCTCTGACACAGCAGCATTACACTACACTGCACGACAAGGGAGTCACACTGAATAGACAATAGCTGTGATTTTCTTTTTTTTTTGCGTGGGGTGTGAGGGTGGACGAAAACATAATCTCAGTTTGGAGTGCTTTTGCGGACCATCATCAATCGGTTGTGGATTTCAGAGCATCACTACGTGCCGTTGTCTGGACCGTTAATTGGAACCAACCTACCCGTGATTCACCACCTGGTATTGACTCGACTGCACAACAACTATGTCAGCAAAAAAAAAAAAAAAAAAACCAAAAACCCCCCAAGCCGTC
>CAAKHD010013143.1:487818-504565 GCA_901007705.1 Fistularia tabacaria | reverse complement strand
TTATTTCTTTCTTTTATATATATGTATTTGTGTGTTTGCTCGTGTGTGTGTGTGTGTGTGTGTGTGTGTGTGTGTGTGTGTGTGTGTGTGTGTGTGTGTGTGTGTGTGTGTGTGTGTGTGTGTGTGTGTGTGTGTGTGTGTGTGTGTGTGTGTGTATTTCATATTTCACAAAAAAAACACTGGGACATAAACAGATCAGACGAGAGATGGAAGTGAGCCTCAAACAAACAATTTAAATTGCAATGTGAGACTGAACCCCTTTAGCACTCTCCGTCCTGTAAAAAGAGGCAGAATTGGGTCTTAAAATGTGGCAGTGACACTCCAGCTTCTTTTAACTTATTGCAAATTGTCGTTGGAGGATTGATTACGAAGGACTTCTGCACAAGGCGCATCTATTATCATTGCGCCATATGCACAGGCTCTCAGTTTAATGACCCCTACGGTGTCACCTTGACACATTTATGAATCAGTCTAAACTGAGTGATTCCTCTAACGTGACACCACCGGCAGGGCTGCAGCCCAAGCTCCTTCTCGTGCTCTTCATCACATCTGGTTGGTTCGTCCACAGCTCTACGCTGGTGCCATCCTTGAGGTGTGTGGATGAAAATTGGGGAGGTTCCCTCAAGTCCAAGGTGAGCCAACAGCTCTGCAGGATAGATATCTTATTTGTATTGCCTATACTTAATTTTTATCCATTTTATTTTCAAAGTTGGACATATGCGTTATGACGTAGCATATCAAGTTGTTTTTCTCACCCAAGCCACTACTGCTTGGCTGCAGGAGTAGGGGATTGTTTGTTTGGTTTGTTGGTGGAGAATGCCTATGACATAATAAATGGAGGGTGAAGGGCTAAAAATGGGGTGGGGCATGAAAAAGAACCTCGTGATAGAAATTTGGGATGCATCATCATACATTGGTCACGGCGGCATGATATCAAAAGATAAATGTTTAATTCAATACTTGTAATTTTGTGAAATTGTATTTTAAATATGATGTTGAAAACCAGGCCACGTCTGTTTTCTTAATATCCTACTGTTTCACGACAAATGTTGGATGTTAGATATGTTGGTTTTTTTTTTAAATCAAACTTAAACTTTGAAACAAAAGGATCTTTACCACCTTTTCAGTCAAAATCCAAGCCCTGAAATATTGTGGAAATTAAGTTGTTTTACTTGACTCTTAAAAAGCTGTATGACTCCAGTGAGTTGTTTAAATATATATAGGAACAGTAAATTCACATGTAAAATGAATGGAATAGCACTTTCCTTAAAACAATTTGGAAGCTTCTTTATCTTGATCAGCAGGGAGGAGAGTGAAATTATATCCTTTTGAAATCCTTTTTACTTCCTCTTTTTTCTCTTTTTTTAATCTTGCAGTAGGTGGTCTAAAATGCCTCAGGGCTTATTTCTAACAGGCTTTACATTTTCCTATCTTCATTCTTTGACATAGACCCCCATTTCTAGCTAAGATTCTGCTTAATTTAGTGTTGGGTTACGTTAACAAAGTTGCAGCACCTCTCTTCATAGTGGGTAATGGGGGGCTCTCTGCTTCTGTTCGCTGCCATATGGCTCTCAGTTGTTTATTTGAGCTGTGTTCTCAACTGTCCCCCTCCTGTGCTTTTAACGCCGCATTCCTCCGGTCTTGCAGTTGTCACTAATTACAATTTTCAGCACTAAAATTAGAAAAGCTAAATCACTTAACGCATGAACAAACGTTTGTCTCCTCACAGCTTTTGTCAGGAGCGACAAGCCGAAGATGTTCAAGGGTCTTCAGATCAAGGTGGGTGGTAATGAACTCTGCTGTTGATAACTAACTGTCGAATCAAGCTTTTGACCTTATCAACCCATGAGAAAAGAAGCATTCTAAATTGAGACGTACATTACTATGAATATTTCTGATATGTATTTAGGGCACTAACACCCCCCTTTCCCTCCCACACATTTCCAGTACGTACGAGGCTCCGATCCTGTACTAAAGCTTTTGGATGATAACGGGAACATTGCAGAGGAGCTCAGCATCCTCAAGTGGAACACAGACAGTGTGGAGGAGTTTTTAAGTGAGAAGTTGGACCGGATATAGACACAGGAATTACATTCTTTCAAAGTCTTTAGTTAAAGGGAATAGCAAAGAAAACATTGTTTTCTCAGGTACCTCTGGTGTTTGTGTTCATGTAGATAGGTGTTTTATGATGCACAAAGCTTTAAAATGTCTTAAATTTCTGCCTGTCTCCTTCAGTTCAGCTCATAGCATTGGAAAGTGACATTTAAAATATTCAGCAGTGACTGGCCAGTTTTGGGTCAATGACCTGGTACCTTGGATTAAATACCTAATACACTGTCAAAGGGTTTTCCTTAAAACTGCTTTGAACTGCTTAAAATGGTCCCTCTGTGGCCAAGAGATGTAGCTGTAAATTAAACATTTTCACAGACTACAACCAAAAACTCCTTTGCCCCCATCTCCAATATAGTCAGGTTTTGGCAGAAATCTCAGACATTAAATATGCATGACTGGAAATTACAAGAGGTAGGTGAGAAAATAACGAATATTAAAAACTTTGTGAAATAACCCTTTTCGATACTTTCCAATTTATATACACCTTGGCCTTGACAGATGGTTGTTAAATTGAGGTTTTGTATCTAAATATAATCAATTTTCTTGCGAGGGCTTGACAAGATCTTACCAGAAGCAACCAGCTAGCAGGCAGGACACCCTAAAATGACTCCGTTGTTTCCTTTGTTTTGATGAACAATATTCTCAATTGTGATTTGTTTTGTTGCTCATCTGTCTACCTGATATTCTTGTATAATTTTTTTTTAACAAAACTCAACATTGAAAGATGAATAGATTGAGAATGAATCCTAGTTGTTCTCTGATGCAGATGTCTGTTTTGAGGTGCATGTTAATGAAAAGCCCGCAGTAAACCAGTGTTGGGATGCGAGCTTCGATGTGGTTTTGTACTTCTGTGTTTTCTGCTTCAAAGAAAAACTGGATTTTGTTTTGAGCAAGTGAGATGGAGATTTAAATATGCAACAATAAACAATGTTTTCTGTCAATATTGTGCTCTTTTCGGGATAGTTCACGGCAGTTTCCAGGAGGTCAAGAACTCAGTCTGGACTATAAATCAATCCTGTAAGATTGCTGACATCTGGTGGTCTAAAACTGTATTGCGGCTCCATCGGAACCTCCCTGCACAGTTGTCAAAACAGCGCTGGCTATTCAATTATCAGGATTACATTTGTCCATAAAAAACAGAGTCATTTGTTTTTGTCATTGACGAAATGCAATTGACAAGAACTACCCCAGAAACTGTTGTATTTAAATATTTCAATGTCAAAACTTTCCCAAAGTGTAAACAAAAAAAGCATACTACTGGTTAAAAGGCATTGTTTGTTCATGTACTGCTGCTTTGTGATAAAGCAACCATATTAATTTACTACAGTGGTCTGTTGAATAATTGATCTCTCTAGTACAAAAATAATTGTTGCAACCCTGACAAAGTCACATTTCCTCTCCAGTTCCACAAAGAGAAACATCAGTCTACAAATTTGAGTGTCGCTAAAAATATCCAGGAAGATAACCCTCTGAATAGAATGGTTAGTTTACAATGCACTACCCTGCCTGGTTATATTGTACATCTTTCAAATGAAAAGACACTGAGATCAGTTTTTGAATAAAATGCCTTTTGGGTCACCATGTCTCCTTCAACACTCTGGCAAGAGGAAAAGGGAAAATGGAAACACTGTGTCGTATGCAGGAAATATCTCCTCATGATCCATGAGCTGACCTCCTTTGAGTGTTTTTGTGTGCCTTCTACAACTGCTGCATCCAGCCAGCAGCAGGACGTATTTGTGGCTTCTTAAGGAGATTGAGGGACTGAATTTCTCCACTCAACTAAACATTTTTTTATCAAACATGTTTAGGTCATTTTAATGTGAATAATAAATGAATGTATCCATGAAAAGCTAGAACTACCCTCAATTTAGATGGACAACGCTCTAAGAGCAGGTTTCAGAGGAAACAACGTCATTCGTTATTGGGAGCACTTGCACAGCTGGTAGCAATACAAAACCACAAGCTAAGTGGGGGTAGTAGTATTCGTAGAAGTAGTAGAATTGGGTAGTACTTCACCTGTTTTCGTCTTGGTCTTCAATAAATGGCTGCATTTCCTACGCCCCCCTCTGTTGAACCCCGGCGGGACAGACGTGGCTAACGATACTTTATCCGAACAATGTGGTGATGTAGATGTTTTTCCGGGTTTATCGGCGGAGAGGTGGACGCGCGAGCCACGTCCGGCGATGCAAGCGCGAGCCGTCTCTGTCGTTGCCATGGTAGCGAGCTTTCCTGTATCCTGCACAGTTTGAAGTTTCAACTGCACGACCGGTTCACTACTTGGCAACGCAGTCCTGTGGATGCCAGCCCAAAGCAAAAAGCCTCATCGAACCACGAAGAAGACAGGTGACCTGTGTGTGTGTGTCTGTTTGTTGCACCCCCCCCCCCACCCCACCCCCGAGAAGAAAAAAAAACCAACAACATAAAATTAAGCACTGGTAAGGCAAACACTAAATTTTACAAACTCATCACATCTTGTCACCATTTGGATTTCTGGCAGATTTGAGTGTTTTACAGGTGAGACTTAGAAGGATACTGCGATGACGGTAATATCTCAAGGGCGTCAACTTGTATTAGCAGGAGAGGAAGTTGTAGGCGAAGACTGAGATGATGAAAGTTCTCCTGGAGATTCCAGCAGTGGGAGCAGCATCTGCACTATCGACTGCAAGACCGAGATCAAAGTGACTGTGAATGTTGTGATAATTTCATCTCTGGGGTGCCTCAATGTCAGGATGGAGATCTGTAGAAGGAAATGGCCTCTTTTCATGTCCCTAAACCTGTTTTAATTGTACAGTCAGACTCAGTCTTGAATCACCTGGACTTTCAGACTTGCTGTTTTGAGTTCTTCTCTTGACCTTCACGAGGTCGTCACGCCTAGTATTTATTTGCTACTTTTCTGATCACATCTTTCCTCAGCTGTTCAACGTCATCATCGATCTCAGGACCACAATGACTCAGGACAAAATTAACGAAAAGCCATCAAGCTCTTACCAGAAAGAACAGCAAGAAGTCTGAAAAATTCCTACAATAAATGTGCAAAAAAATGACCAGGATCATACCTTGTTAATTCGAGGCAAATTTAGGCGAAGTAAAAAAGTTGTAAAATTGCATTTATGTTCATTTACAATATGTCATTGATAAATGAAAGACAAAAATTACAACAATGAAAAATCACAAGATTGCAGCACAGTCGGGTTCCTAAATCTTTGCTTTGAGTTACCAGTTGAGCCTTGAGTCAACCAGCTAAGTTAAAAAGCTGACATACAAATTCAAAAAAGACCTACATTAAACAAAAATGAAGGAACAAAGAATTTTATTTTGCTTTGTCTCATTCTTTCAGTATTTGTGTTCCCGTGCCCTGCCTGGACTAAATCATATCTGATTGCATTTTACAATACTACAGTACACAAATGTTTGAAATGTATATTTATTTAGAAAAAAAAGTTCCAAGACGTGTTGAGGTTTTTTTTTTAAGTCTTAAATTACACACATTCTGATAATTTATAAATATGTGGTAGCCTCAGAAATGTGTATATGAACGCTTGTCCACGAGCTGTTGTCATATGACATCTGTTTTGTAGCAATGTGAAAAGTAGAGATGCCTTTGTATCATAGTGATAAGGAAAGAGAAGCAAAATGCTACATATGAAAAGGAGACATTTTTGGCAAATCTCAAACTTGTGATTAATTTCACACGTAGTTCTGATTTCTCTTTTCATGCTGCGAATGGTGGTCATCAAAGTCAGCTTTGCTGTGGACCTGTGGTTTGTAAACAATGCCTGGATATCTGGAAAGAGAGGAGCTGAATGACTTGAAGGTAGTGCTGTTGTGCCTCTTCTGTCCACCAGTGTAAAGTCAGTTATTATTATTATTATAATATGAAATCATAAATAAATAAAAGAAATTAAAAGAAAGTAGTTTACATGTCTTCCAATCAGTTGGTTTCCCGATATATCTGACATTGGACTCACTGAGGTTTTTGATCCTTCACCATATCTTTGAACGCCAGAGATTTCAGGATACCAGCAATAATCAGGGCACCGCCTCCTATCCAGGCAACAAACAGTGCCGGGCCGAATGTGTACCTGCAAACACACCATAAGCAGCAGCTTAGAAAAGCAAGTTTCTTGCATCTGAAGCATATTGAGAATGCCACTGTGAGGGCAAAAATGAACTTAGAATCATACGTTGGAACTCCTCCCATCCCCATCCCTCCTCCGTAACCTTCGCCCATCCCTTGACCCATCATTCCACCGCCATTGTTTGTGTATAAGGACATCCTGAAAGAGGACACGATTTGATTGGCATAGATAGCTGCTCCTGCAATGCCCAGGACTCCTGTAAGTAGACAGACAAAAAGAAAGTGCATACTTCAATTTATGTTTACCTGATCCTCCTTTATGTTTGTAACCTTGTCCAACATTTAATGGTGTGTGTTTTATTTTGTCAGAAATGCATGAATTTAACATCAGATTTGATTTCTCCAGTTAACCTACTGCATGTTTTTGGACTGTGAGAAGGAACGGGGGAGCACAGACAAAATTCACACACTCACATAATTTAAAACCAACAATCAGTATTGTCAATCAATTGGTTTGCATTCCATTTCCTGAAATTTCAACCACAACCAAAATATAACATCTGAACTAAATTTGTATCCTTCTTTGACGATAGATAAAACCAACTGGTCAGATCTTTTACACGTGAAATATTAAAATGTGATGGTTTCTTTGCAGCCAACATACCAATGTATCTAGATAGACGAATACTAGCCAGAATATTGTCAGAGGAAACCTATTGTGAGAGTTCTAATTGTATTTCTTTTTTCGTTTTAGTCGTCTTTATCAAAAAACCCACCAGCGATGATGAACATGATGCCAGCAGTGAGGCTCATCTTGGCCTTGGTTGTGTCCTCCATGCTGCTCATAGTGAGGCACTTCAGGGAGAAGACCGATATCACAGTCCCAATCAAGCTCAGCACCACACCCACCACCATCAAGGCTCGCACCGCCTGAAAGACACCTGGTGGACAGGAGAGACATACAACTGTAATACGTTCAGAGAAATTATGTCTGTTTATGCCGAATCCTGCGTCCTCTGCTCTGCCGCAGTATGCGCGCTGGTGACACCTGCCCTTTGCTTGCTGTTTGTCCTGCTTCTGATAGCTGTATTGACTGAGTGTTGGCCTGGAGTGCCCATTATGATGACCAGAATGCACCGGAGCAAATGCAAATACTGATAGGAGTCAGTCCGACTCCTGGGAAAGAACTTGTACAAAAGGGTCAGCAATGGTCAGGGAAATTTTTAAATCTCATAATGTGTGCAAACCTAATTACAAATTACGTAATTTGAGGACAAACATAACCATTCACTTAATCTATTCCACTGAGGAACTGACTGTGTTCCTTTTTGTGCGATAACCTATTCACATTGGTTTAGTAAGTATGACCTCTTTTAGAAAAATGCGTTTTAAGCAAAAAATATTAATTGGCTTTCCAATTCTTAATTTGACCATCTTTAATTGTCTCTTTTATTCAGTCAAATGAGAGCATTTCTTTGCTTTTGTGACGTAATGCAGTTTTGGTTCTTCAGAGATTTAACGTCACCTGATCATTGCACAATGGGTGTATTCTTGTACAGTTTGGTTGAAAAAAAAACCCCACAAAGTTAATGTTTTAATAACATGATGTCATCCCACGTCCTACTTCCTCAGATCAGCCACTCTTGGATCCAGCCCGAGAAGTTCAGGAACTCAACTTCATATTAACTTTCTTACTATTTCTCTCTCTATATCATAAATGTGACTTTTTGAAGACCTTTTCTTGATACATTTGCTCATTCTGACAGAGAAAAATTAAACCAAACTAACTAATTGAGATGCAAACCACAACATAACTGGTAAACCCCCCCAAAAAGAGAGCATTTCATCCTACCTGAGAAGCCCAGGAGGCCGTAAAGTGGGCGACACTCGGTGAGTCCAGAGGAAACCGTCTCACAGTCCTGCCAAAGACCCTTGTAGGTGTAGGTAGATGTCACCACGTCCCCCTGCCTGTCTTTGACACTCCACCTGTTCATGACCGTTGCTGCGATGAGAGCTGCTGTGCCCACTAAGCCCAAAAAGAAGCCGCCATTCTGTAAGACTGAAGGCGCCATTGTGGTGTCTCCCTTCCGGAGTTAGGAAATAAATCTTAGAGGCAGTGTATGTGAGTCTTGGTGTTTTGGGGTGAAATCGATTTAAATGTGGTGTAACAGAGGTGAGGTGGTGTTCTGCAAAGAATGAAGAAGTAGTGATGGTGGGGTTGGGTGGTGTGATACCTGATTGATAAGTGACATGGGTTGGGCCACCTTGTGTGAGAGGTGTGGCCACAGTGGCGATATGTGCACCTGGCAACCTGGTACCTGGCACCATCATGACAACTAACTGTTGAGCGTTTAAATGTAAATATGGAAGGCTGATTCACAGGCATCACCAAAGCAGAAGCTGAAATAGAAAGGTCACATATAATATCTGTAGAGTAAAATACAATTTAAATCATAATGTAATTTACTAATAGAAATACTGTTGAGAAAGGTAACATGGAATTTTGCTGCTTAGTTTCCATTGATGGATCTATGAAGAGTCAAATATTCAGAAATCTGCCAGGCGAATAAACATTACACATGATCAATTAATAGAGCAAGTAGTACACGTAACACTTACTTTAAACCATTAAACACACGCTAACACACACACACACAAACACACATAATTGTATGTGATTCTTTGAGTCATATATGTATAATGATGATTTTCTCATTATTTTTATTTCACTACTTTTTGTTGCAAAGCAATCCCTTGTGCTTTTTGTTGACGGTTTCATGTTGCACTGTGCTGTTCTATTTGCTTATGGTTAATGATCAATTTAGTTCATACAAAATTCTAAGAAATGCACACGATAAATGGTAACCATACCATAAAAGTCTCACTTGATTCTGCAGGATCATGTCAAATATGTAAAGTACGGCTAATCAAGATGTTTAACGCTTTCTTTACCAAGAGCCCCAAAAAATTAATGTTGCAAAAACATCTGACACCCAAAATCAATATAAAAAAATAACTGTCTGTACCTACCCAAAGAGTCATATCTAAATTGAAAATCCAATTTCACTTCCATCTTTATTATCACCATTTTATTGCTGTATGTTTTGGCTTACCACTGTTTCACTCCCAAGTCTCCTTGAAAGGTCAACAGCAAAAGTCAACAGGTCAACAACAGTAGTGAATATTAGTCACAGCTGATTACATCTGGGCAAGATCTTAGTCAGAAGCCTTTATGACCACACTATGAATCGCTCAACTACAGAATGCCAGCTTTATAGACATTCTTCACATGCTGTTGTCTTCTTAATTTAAAAGCACAGCATAGATGCACTGCATGCTGCACTTGTACTATTGCAAATACAGCAAATGAAAGTATTCACAAAACCCGTTGGTAACAATTATAGGCTATTTCTAATAATTTACAAATTCTGATGATTTTTCTGAAAATCCCTCCTTTTACTCTTAGATGTTGGAGGCGTCTTGTTAAAGGGCACTTCAGTAAGATCAAATCCAAGCAGCATCTGGAAAATCAATCTGAAGCATTTAATCTAACAAACATTTAATAATGATACACTGTATTTGATTCATTTTGCACTTTCCTCAACAACGTCACAAAGTGCCTGAAAAATAGGATGTATAAAATCAGAGAGGGCAGATAAAAAGAAGCTCAGAGTTGCCGGCAGTAAGAAAAAAATGGATTTATGGTGTGTAATAATAAAAGCACATATCAAATATTTTCAAAAGTCAGCACAAAGAAAAAAAAGCCAGAAATAACTTTGTTTATGTTCTTACTTTCAAAGGCTCTCACAGAAAATGCCTCATTGGAGCTTCAGTCTCTCAATAGACGAGGGTTCAGACAGTGGCCCTAAAAAGCCGAAGACACGCCATCCAATAAAGCAAGAATGAAACAAATAAACAAAATAAGTTGCATAACTATGTCTTCTGGATATAATATACTGATCTCATGTCAGCAGTCAAGTTGTGAGCTGTATCTCTCAGCACAGAATGGATTTTTCCATTCTTTATTTCCAGAACATGCACCATGACTTGTTTCACTGCGAGACAGAAGCCCTTAGGTTTCACTCACGGGGACACAAAAAGAACCTCCATGATTCAACGCTTCACCTTATCGCTCTGTCAACAATTAGGGAGGAGTGAAGTTTCTATTCTTCCCTTATCATAAGACTTGCTCTCACATTAAAACACACGAAACGCAACAGGTAGTCACAATGTATGATGGGCCTTCACAGTTGGTAATGTTGTACAGTGGCTGTTGATTTTGTATAAACACATGTCTTTGAATCTTATCAGCGTTTTTGAGTTTGTTTGAGCAAAGGTTAGTCAGGGACATGAAACCATGAAACTTCCTCCCCCACATCCATTTATTAGACATGTTATAATTACAGCCAACACCAACATGTAACGATAGGGATAAAACATGGTTATGAAGCATTGATGGGGAGATTTTCTTTTCTTTAGGGACACTAAAGAATGTCAGTGAAAGGACCAACGTTGCACTGAAATTGATAAGCGGACAGAGACTTTTTAGAAAAATTAATTTGAAAACCTTTATACGAGTCAGCTGAAGAACCGAAGACTCCAACTATAAAAACAAGAACGCGTCAGACGTTGCCGTTTCAAAAGTATGATTTTTTTTTTTCAACGTTTTGGCTTCATAATAGATAAAAAGGTATACAGCAGGTACTGCCCTCTGCCTTCTCACTTATGACATGGACAATAACAAAGGATTGTCAATTCCGATTGATTTTGATCGATAATGTATGGACTTTATTTCACCAGTAAGGGAGTTAAAGAAAAAAAAAGAACCAGAGCCCCGCGTTTCTTCTGTGGTTCCTGTTGCACTTTTGACACTCGGAAGTGATTTATTACATTTTTATCAAAGATTTCCACATTTCAATATCCTCACCTGCTGGCATGTGAAAAATGTTAATTTCACTGTAGTAGTGACCGCAAGGTAGGGTTGTTTTTTGTTTGTTTGTCGTGCCTTTGCTCCGGATACGAGGACGTCCGTATGCGCAAAGTTGGCGCGTTAAGGAGCGCGGCTCTCCGCCGCCGCCGCCGTCACACGCCGGAGCCGGCCGACGTGTACGCGTCCATGCCGCCCTTGCTCATCCCTCCGGGGAAGAGAATATAGGCGACGTGGGGCTGCAAGCTGGCCGCAGACCACGCTCCGCAGTTACACGGCACCACATATCCGGCGCTGGACGGCGGCGGAGGCGGCGGCGGCGGCGGCGGCGGGTGTGAGTGCTGTCCGAGGCAGGCCAGACCCCCCACCCCCCCGGGCTGGTACCCGAAGGTGTGCGCGCTGTAGGGCAGAGCCCCGCCGGCCAGGGGGTGCGGGATCTCTATCCGCTGGACAGCTCCGGTGCTGAAGTGACCCATCGGCTCCAGCAGCGGGTGGGACGAGGAGGAGGACGAGGAGGAGGAGGAGGATGAGGAGGAGGACGAGGAGGAGGAGGAGGAGGACGGAGCGAGGAGAGCTGCGGCTTTATCCCCGGGGATGAGAAAAGAGTCCATGGAAAATCCCTTCAAGTGTTCCGCGGCTTCGCCGAGCAAAGACGGCAGCGGGAAGATGAAGCGCTCCCTCTTGAGCAGGCTCTTGGGTTTGCGCCGCGGTCGGTACTTGTAGTCCGGATGCTCCTTCATGTGCTGAGCCCGAAGCCTCTTGGCCTCGTCGATGTAGGGACGCTTCTCCGAGTCCGTCAGCAGTTTCCACTCCGCGCCGAGCCTCTTGCTGATTTCCGAGTTGTGCATCTTTGGGTTTTCCTGTGCCATCTTTCGCCTCTGGCCTCTGGACCACACCATGAAGGCGTTCATGGGTCTCTTGATGTGATCTAAAGGTTTTGCCATTTTCAAAAACCGGCAGTTCATTTAAACAAATCGGCCGCTTTAAGGCGAGTCACCTCTGGAAAAGGTCATGGTCCCGGTCATGCGTGAACGCAGCGAGGAAGCCTGAAAGAAATGTTTTCTGAGCGTCTTTGTCGGGTGAAATGATGGAAAAACGTGCCTTCTTGATTGATTCGAGCGTTTAGACACGGTGGAATTGAAAAGTACAGCCTGGAGTGCATGAACAGGATTCACACAAGTTGGACGCATGTTATGGATGATGCAGAGCATGTCAACCTCTCATCACCACACCACTGTCACGGCGGGCCAAGCCAATGGGAATCAGAGAGAGCACTGTAATCCCCTCAACAAAAAAGTGACTGTACAACATTTCTGAGTGAGACTCGCTCCTTCCTCCCCACCCCCCTCCACCCCCCCCCGCCCCCCCCGAACATCCCCTCTCTAAATCTCTGCTGAGACAAGTGCAGGCAGGCAGGAGACACGAAGACAGCAACTTAATCTGCAACTAGAAATTATAACTCGAGCTACAGCCACAGAGGTGAAGTTATTCTGCACTGCAATTTCCTTACCCTTCATTAACCCTTGTCTAATTTATGCAGCTATTAGATTCACAAGTCAGAGGATTTTAGAGGGGGGTTATACTTGAGTGATGTGGAAGCATTTCCTTAAACTGGAACCGTATCCAGGGTTTTGGACAACGAGGTTATGACGTGATGCCCCCAAACACCTCCTCCCTGTGCGCTTCCTCGCCCTCGTTGATAAATCTCATCATGTCGACCTAAATTGGCGAGTTTCTCAAACAATGTTTTGCCTCTCGTCCAAAAGGGGTCTTCAAACTGTGGCTCTGAAGTAGCCTCTCATTTGAGGCGGAACATCTTCTGGAAACCAACCAAGTCCATTAGTCGTGATAAGATTTATTGACAAAGGCTGTGACCCGGTAGAACAGCCATCTCCACAGACATGTTTTGTCCTTATTTAGGCATGCGATAGTTAACTGTTGCAGTATAGCCCCTTCTACACAAGTTTTATGAAATGAAAGGCTTGTAAAAACAGGAGGTATGTTTGCTCGAGTGGCTTAAAATTTTTGACCAGCCTTAGGAGAATAATTTGTGTTAAGACACATGGTGAGTGGAGCAAGATCTGGTTTCATTTGATTGGTGTCACGTGTCTCTTTATATTCCTTTTAATTCTTTTCCCGGGCTTTCCTGATCATTGGACTTTTGGAATTTTTGCTTTTTATTGAGTTTACTTTTTTTGGCACACTTTTTTTTTCTTCATTTATGCAATCCAGGCACCACAAATATATTAACACATAAGTAACAGACCTCCACCTCCTCCTCTGTGATGTACAAAATCAGTTTGAATAACAAATGTAACTTATTAATCTGATACAATAACATTGATTGTTAAAGTTGTTTTAATTATTGTACCTAATCTGAACAAACAGCAGGTTTTTTCTTATTTGAATGACAATATGGGAGAAATACCTTAAGGCCTTTGCTGCACGTAATAACTAATTATCAGAATAAACTAAGCTACCCAAAGGATGAAAAAAAAAGTCCTCACAGCCAATGACAACGGCTTGCTATCTGGAGTATATACTCAGGAATCTAATTTTACAAGGAGGAATTCAATACCATCTTTTTAGGGAGGCTGTCTGGGAAAAAGATCTGAGCCTGCCTCCGAGGCATCCAAAATAGCACCTGCACAAAAAATAAGAGATTATAACTATGACAGTAGCATGACTTGCTTGTCTGTAGAAACACCTGTGGAGATCTGCGGTTTTGGAAGGGGCGATAAATGTAGATATCATGGTAGAAGTAAAAAGGATGGCTTTATTTCATTTACCCCCTACAATCAAAGGCTCTGCAGGCCCTTTCGAAGTCAAAATGAATGTACATAAAAGATCCAGCGGTGCACAGAGACACAGTAGCGGAGCTGATAAGATGTTTTCAGAGTGTTCTCTCCGACTTTACCGAAAGCAGACGGGCTGGGGGGGGATAAAGTGACGGGCAGCGGGGGTCAGACAGTTGATCCATCTCCACATAGCTGTGCTGTTATCTTCTGTGCTGTAGGTTCAGGCATCAGACACAGGAGGCTCCTAACACCACACAGAGACGCTGATTACTTCCACAGACAAACTATGTTTTAGAGGGTGTGCAGCAGAGAAAAGATGAACGCGGATGATACGAGAAGCAGAATGTGAAAATAATCAACTTCTTTGTGTTTATTTGTCAAGGTGCACTTTGATTTGCCTTCAGCCACTCAGCTTTTCTTCATGGGAAACACAAAGAGTTTTCGTGTTCTTGTCAGTGTTTGGTGTGACTTCTAAGAAAGGGCAGCATTTCAAGTCTGAAGAGATGAAGGGAGAAATGGGTAATAAGAAAAACTGCCAGCAGCACAAAATGGCTGTCGTAATCCGGTTATCCCCCGGCTCTAAAGATACTGGTCCTCTCCTTGGGAGTCTATCTTTTCTTCTTATGTCAAAACTGTCCTCCATGCACTCAGGTGGATTAAGGAGTCACACTGTAGAGAGAAATTGACAGGTAGAGAAAGACCTGGAGGTGAAAAGGAAATGAAAGATGACACGGAGAGAAAAGGCCGGGCGCTCAGACTGGGAAATGTGCCAGCGTCTGACAAGAAAAGAATCTATCAACTATATGTTCGTGAAAAAAATGCTGAGGGTTCCGTCTAAATTACTGAATTGATTAACTGCATGATTATTTCAAAAGTGGATTACTGATCTTTTAATCTTGTGAAATAACATCCCTTCATCCAAATGCCTGCGATGTTTTACAGCTGTATTGTTCGCTGACCCTGCAGCCTGATCATGAGTGTCCATTATTAAAATTCACTTAAAGAAGATTACATGCAGAATTGAACATATCTGCATATCAACTACCCCATTGTTGAAAATGACAAGAACAAGATGGGGTCCTCTTGTCATTTTCTACAAGGGCACAAGTACAGTTTTGCGATGGCACATCAGTCTGGGGGTCCTTGGATTTGCTACAAGCCATAGACATTATAAAAAAGAAAATGATTGAACCACTGCAATGTCAAGAACAGGTTTTAGGATTCTATCTGCAAGGATGTCACATGTCTAGCTGTAACTGAAATTCAAGCCTTGCGACCCAGAAGTGGTTTTAGTTTCTTTACAAGGTTAGACATAATATTAAATTCACTAGCAAAGCAGGTGAATGGAGCGCCACCAAGTGTAGTGTTAGTAATGCAGACCGTTGACAAATAGTCGTTTTACAGCTAAGAAATAACAGGAAACCGTATTAGTGTCCTTTTAACTTTGTTTCTATCCAAGTCTTACAACATAATTGTGACGATTACTTCTTCAATTAAAGACAGTAATTTCAGTTTTTTTAAAAAGGGAAAGTGATGAAAGAAAAACAATGGATGTCTAAGATATGTCTTCTGTAATAGAGCTGTAGATCTCTTTCTGTAGACCAAAGAACTGTTTCTTTCCCAGGCGTCATACCCATAAACAGCTGACAGTTTAGCTGACAGCTCACATGTTCTGACTATCTCAGAACAATCATCTGTATTAGACTGTTTATATTTTCAATTGCACATGTTTAATTTGCACACTCCTTGCTGACATTGCACAATAGTTGTCAAAGACTTCAAACAGCCATGGACCACCCTTGAATATTCATGGGCTTCTTTTTCAATGTACACTTTTATATTTTGTACATGTTCAATTTGCACAATCATTGCAGACCGCTGCACAATGGTCATCAAACTGATAAATTGCTGTATCTGCATATTCTAGTTTTTTTTGCATCCCTTCATAAACTACGCGAAAAACTGCTTGGGATTAAATGGCACTATGTCACCAGAATGAAGTCTACAGTGACCTCTTGGTGATCCTCCTCTACCCAGAATCACTACCCAGAAACAGTGTCTCCATCCCCTTGGCCACATCACAACATTAAGGTTCAGGGATTGCATGCCCCCCCCCCCGCGCAAATCAAAAAAGAAGTAAATCATTTCTCAGATTTCTATTTGAAACTGGTTCAGTCATGATTACATATGGTGGTCTTATATGAGAATGCCTTCTCAGTTTTAAAACCACTTTACTTTTTCAAGGCTACGTTATTTCAGAGTATGTGGATACTCATTAAAAGCACAAACTTGTGTTTGTTAGAATTGATATAATTTCAGGCCACATCAGTGGAGTAAAAAAAATCCACACTGAGTCTTTACTTCCATCTGATTATGTGCAGAGTCCAGATGCCCTCGTACTTTAAATCTTGCCATTTCAGCTCCAAATAAATACAGTGAAGACCATAAAAATATGTTCACTGCCAACAAGAGTTTCTGACACTTCTGAGCCCTCCATTAGGCATCATTTAGGAGGAAAATCCTAAGATTTTCAGTGCTCTGGGGGGGATTTCACTAAATCATGTGCTTATTCTCATGATACTTAAGGAAAGTAAAGCGGTTTTAATAGCTTTCCCCCTGACATGTTGATGGCAGAATATACTTTGGCTCCCTAGTAGATACCTTCAATCCTCAGAAAGCGAGAGAGAGAGAGAGAGAGAGAGAGAGAGAGAGAGAGAGAGAGAGAGAGAGAGAGAGAGAGAGAGAGAGAGAGAGAGAGAGAGAGAGGGAGAGAGAGGAGAGAGAGAGGGGGGGGGTGTTCGGGAGAGAGAGGGGGGGGGGGAGGGGGGAGAG
>CAAKHD010013143.1:447022-487798 GCA_901007705.1 Fistularia tabacaria | reverse complement strand
TTTAATATATTTCCCTGTGATATGTTGGTGGGAAAATATATTTGGGCGCTAGAAAAGATACACAAAAACCAGAGAGAGAGAGAGAGAGAGAGAGAGAGAGAGAGAGAGAGAGAGAGAGAGAGAGAGAGAGAGAGAGGGAGAGAGAGAGAGTGGAAGAGAGAGAAGAGAGAGAGAAGGGGTCTGTTCTTGTCTGCCTGCCAGTGCACTTTCATAAGGCGCCATCAAGGCTAAATTAATACACTTTACAGCATCTGAGGATAAACCTGAGGGCCACATTACAGTGGCAGCCCCTATCAGCCAGTTTGTAATACAACTGAGTCAGCAGTCAATGAGATACATTTACAACCAGGCATTTGTCAGCGACTCAGTGCCACAGCGGCAGGAGATTTAAAATGTCCTGCAGTAAATTAAGTGCTGCTTGAAAAGTGAAAGGTGCCGGCTAAGCAAGCCGCTGCTTACTTTAAGTGACAGACTAGTTGACGGGTGTTGATGGTGAGGTGATGGTGGAAGAAGGAAAGTGAACTGAGGACTCAAGTTGTTTATTATTAGTTTTATTAAACTCTAGATTACCACTTCTGTGTCCTTTGAGGATACCATTCATTTTCCTTCTTTATTTGCTTGTGTGATTATTGCATTTTCCTCTTGCATGGTAAAACTATCCCAGTAGCTTCTTGGTTAGACTATTTGCTTAGTGTAACTGTAACACAGTCTGTAATATGATATGTTTGCGTTAAATATTTTTATTGTACAAAACAATTTGTGTTCTTCTGGACTGTCTGAAAATGCAAAATAAATCTTGACAGATGGATTTACTGGCCGATTCCTCAAATTTGCAACATCCACGTTCAAGATAAACTAAAATGTATAGTCTATCATAGAGAAAACTGAAAGATTGCACCCCTTTAGCCTGGAACAAATGGGCTATATGTGTTTTTATTGTGAATTTTGATTGATTACAACTATTTTATATAAAATTTGGTTTACTACCAATAACTTTTTACGATTGTATTTGTAACTTATCTTGATTTTCAATGCTATATTTCAATTAATGTTAATTACAACAACAGTACTACCCCTGCTCCAAATAATAATAATGTTTATGCCTGTACATGCGTGTGGTGAAGCCGCTTTATCATTTTCCACTTCCTCTTCCAGTAAACTGTTACAACATAAATAAAGTCTGAGATGTTCCCCTCTGCCTTTGTGTCTGCATTATGTTAATCAGAAGTTCTCATTGGGAAAATTTGAGTCCATGTTTTAGGAGTCAAGTAAAACAGACATAGTTTATTACATAGTATATTGCCGGTAGTTTGCGTTCTCTGAATGGCAAAGTGAACTCGAAATGGGAAATTATAAGCAACTTAAACTCTCATTCAAAGCACCACAGGGGCCCCTTTGCCACATTAGGAGGTCAGTTGCAGAACAGGAACACTTACTTTAACACTTCATCGTATGATGCCCCTCAAAAAATGACAGGCCCTGGTGCCACTAAGAGGCTTATGGAAATAATATTCCCCTCTGTTGTTGATAAGCCAGCGGCAACACAAAGGTTGCAACATGCTCCCCCCTCATCGCAGGCTGATATTATGTAAATAACAAATTGTGACTCTCCACAAGGGATCAGTATAACACAGCAATGCACTGATAGCGAGGTCCCTCTCAAACAGCCCTGAATTCACTCTCTGATATTCTTG
Organism: Fistularia tabacaria; assembly: GCA_901007705.1. Lineage (NCBI taxonomy): Eukaryota > Metazoa > Chordata > Actinopteri > Syngnathiformes > Fistulariidae > Fistularia > Fistularia tabacaria. Next base: position 486,104 of record CAAKHD010013143.1, on the reverse strand, counting down.
GAATGAATTAATAACACCATGAGACATATTTGACTGATAGGACTTGGATATGGGTTTTGTGTTTTTGGAATACAAATTAGGAGATTAGGAATTAAGAGATGCATCGATGCAGTGAAAGAGAACATGAAGCTCAGTTGTTTTGAGAGAAGAGGATGCAGAAATTGGGTTAGCGGGAGGCAGATGATGCACTGTGGCGACCCCTGAGGGGAACAGCCAGAAGGGGAAGAAGAGGGAAAGAAGCTGTTGACCTCCAAATTATATGTGGGATAAATGTGGTGTATTACTTTTTATGGTCCTCTGAAAAAATGTTGTTTTTAATCTGAAAAAATATGTTCTTATGAGCCCTAAACTAAGTTCCTAATCTATATTTTCAGTTTGCTTGGCTGTGACTTTATTATTTTAACTAATATTAAGAGGCCAGTTACATTCCTTAATGTAATATCCTCTACGTACTTGATATATGGATTTAATACTATGTAAGTAATGTACCATTTAGTCATTTGGAATTTAAAGTTTTTGGAGAAATAATACCACTCTAAGACAATTTAGTCCTTCTTTATCATTTTAAAAAATCGGAGTTTTCCTGATGCGAAGTCATCGACAATATCAGCGAACATAAAAAGCGGAAAAGTCTGGGCTCGTCCGGGATTTGAACCCGGGACCTCTCGCACCCAAAGCGAGAATCATACCCCTAGACCAACGAGCCATACGCAAGTTATTAGAGGAATTTTTATAAGTACTTACCCTTGTCTGACGACGGCCAGGGCTGCGATTGGAAGAGTTTTGTGAAACTTCGATTGAAATAAATTTCAGTCTATTTACACGATCTGTTAACCTAACCGCTGTAAACTAACAATTAGCCCAGATGCTAACAACCAAGTGCTGGACAGATCCGACTGGAGACGCGTTTTTTGAAAAAAAAAATCAAGCGAACCACCATTTAAAAGTAAACAATACATAAATAAATTAAAAGTCTTGAAAATGAAAGATCCTTCATCTTTCTAGCAGTTGCCAGTTGACATAAACTAACTTTGATTCGGGCGTAAATTTGAAGAGGGACCTCGGAATGTCTTACTGGAGGACCGGTCGTTTATGACTTTACTGTATTTCTTATTTCCCGGAACTTACAAGTTTAATATCCAATTTGTATATAAAAACGCTTTCGTTGCGAAAAAAAAAAGTATTCCTCCTTACACTACATTGTTCATTGTACAATGCAAAAATGTTGTTCGTATGTTTTTTGTAAATCCCTGATATCTTGTCATGTAATTTTAAGCCATGATTTAATCAGTTTTGAAGCTCCCTGCACAAAGTTTTGTCGGATCAGAATGCACATCCATTAGGGCCAAAATATGAAAGTTTATAAAACTGTGGGCAGCCCCAGTTTGTTTGAGAGTTGACTCAATTGTACCTTTTCCATCTATCAATAGATTAAGAACATAAATGCTGAAGAGCCTGTAATCAGAAGTATGTGAACACATTTACGGAATCTGACTCATATTTTCCATTGATGTCCAAGCACTTACTGGAGAAGCTGAACTCATAACACTGATTTTTGAGGATAATGAGCAGCAGTGGAGATTTTATTCAACTCTTTTTTGCCTATATTTTTTTTACTTTTCAATTTTCTTATGTATATAAAAGTCTATTTGGAATTTAAAAATTAAGGTCAAGGCATTGTACAGTATCAGGACAATTGTACATACTGTACAATTGACACAGTGTGCACTTGAGTACAAGCGAGCTCACACACATTCCTGTGAGAAGCTGATAACTGTATGATGTGATGTTCATTCATGTAATGATTGGAAGAACTGTTTTTTGTTGTTCTTTTTGTTTTACTTTGGAATGGAAACAGCAAGCATCTATTTTCATTACAACCGATTTGTCCACCGCATTCTGGGTTCTTTATAGGTCTTTAGAATTGTTTGGACAACTGAAAAATGTTTATTCCTGTTTGAGCCATGGTTTATGGCCTCAAATGCCTATAGGCTCAGTTCACCATGTTGTTGGATAAAATGCACTCTGTAATAATAAAATAACTGTTAAATGATGTAAATAGAAATCGAAAACTGAACAAAACAGTGCAAAGTGACATCATTCGTCTCCTGTTTCTTTCCTCGCCACCTGTGATGTTTTATACAGGGCAAGGGCATCTGTCAGTTATGACATGACAACTTCTATACTTTCCCCCTTTATAACATCACAGCTCCCCTTTCCACAGCGGAATAGATTTATTGATTGACAGAAAGTCGGTCCTTTTTTCAGCTCATTGACCAAATCAGGCTCAGAAATACCATCCGTTAGCAAGGACTGGAGGGGTTGAAGGAGTTTCTGGTGATTTGGGGTCAGTTTGCAGGCCTGTCTACGGACCAGCTCGGCTGCACCGCCGTGAGCTGGGTTGGCCCCTCCGCTACCCTCGCCCAGTGCATTGTGGTCTGTGAGCTAAAGGAAGCCGCTGCACCGGAATCTGAAGAATTTGAGGTGTCCGCCAAGTCTACGCTTCATTGCTGCTGGGTTTCTGCGCTCCTCCATCGAACCTACTCTCTCCGCGGGCAGACCGTAAGGTAACCGTGAATATTTCTATTATTTATCGCTTATACGTCAGTGTTTTCTGGGGTTCGTGTCGGTCGCGGCATCGCAATGAATGCTAACATTAGCTTATTTAGTTCTCCAGGAAACGCCGCTCCGCTAGTTAGTTGTTAACGTAGCGCTAAGCTTTTCCCGTTGGTTAGCGAGCGTTTTTAGCGTGTAAATTGCTTCAGTTACGCTTATTTTTTCATACAACGATCCATTTACTACCCCAGAAAATCGACTCAATTTGAGCCCGAGTGTTGTTACAGCAGATGTTACCGTCAGTCAATCACACCCACCTACTTGGTTACTAAAATAGTTGCTGCTAATCAATCAGCTAACTACCCGTTCATTCATGTCAAGAAATCACTTTAATATCTTAGCACTTAGTAGGATTATTTATATTCGGGCAAATTATACTTCGATGGCTCGTAGGGGATGAAACTACCATCCCAACTCACAGGATCACACGCCTGTAGAAAGAAAAAGAAGAGTCCAAACATTTTAGACATTGTTGGAGTTGTGGGTGTGTTTTGTCAGCTTATAACATTCCGGCCTGGCTGTTTAAAATAAAACGACTTTAAGCCTTGCAGTGACCAGCCAAATAGTAAACAAATGTAATGCCTAATAGTGAAGAGATTGGGGGGGATTAGCGGCATAATTATAGCCTAATCTCTTGTCACACTTGTAGAGTGATGCACTTGAAAGCAGGAAAAAGGAGATAGTCTGTGTGGTGCGACTCGATTCTCTCACAAACCATACTTCCTGTCTCACAGTCAGGGCTGTGAGTAACCTTCTTAAAGAAATGGTCCCATTTCAGTCAAATCCAGTCTTAGTTGCTTCTGTTAGTATATCAGTGTATGATTTATGCATTTTCTTTCAGGGTCAGAAAGCGAAACAATGTCTCAAGCCGACAAAATGAAGGTGAGCTCTGTCAATAATATTATCTTTAAATCAGTCTTTCAGACTGTTTGCATATCAGTTGACATGCAAAAAATTCTTAGGGCACATTTCTGCCAGCAAGAACCACTGTCCGATTAATGCTGCAAGCAGTACAAAATAAAACCGCAGCTGTGTAAGCCTCACCAGAATTCAAATCATTTGCAATAAAGAAACAAAAAACAAAAAAAGCCAATGCTCTGGAGTGCGTTAGTCTGCTATCACATCTTTAATTTTATCCCGGATGTTGGCCTTTGAGGTACTTTAAGCTGAACAGTTTTCTTTGATGTTGTATAGCATTTTTGAATTGTTCATAGCACAAATATTAGTCACAGTTTGCTGCTCGCCATCCGTGAGGCACTGATGGGGATTTATGTGGTTCGAAAGGCTCAAAGGCACAGCCAGAACTCAGTGCTTATCAGTCGTGACCTTATGTTAGAAGGACGAGAAAGGCAGAGTTAACACATCTCATGTGATTGTGAGGCCAAAACAAAAACCAAATAAGGAACATATATTTTTTAGATGTATTTGAATATGCCTCTATAGCTGGCTCTGTTATATGTAGTTCTGTCTAATCCGCTCCCTCTGCTCAGCACAAGATAATAAACATTGGAAGGAAGGACAGAAGAGCTCTTGAAAATAGATTGCACAGGAGTCACTGTTTTGTGCCTAAATGCCCAAAATATGTGAACAGATGTCTCCTCGCTAACATACAGCCCCAGCAGTAATAACTGGCTCTCCTCTTGCACTGAAACCCATGTTGAGCTTCAAAGACATTCAGATTTAGCTTGTGACACAAATCTGTTGACAAAAATGCTTTTTGCAAGAGTATAACTTCTTTTGTCTTTTACTCTTTACCCTGCAACAGCAAGGCCAGTTCACAAACCCTGAGACACCAGGCTATGTCGGATTTGCCAATTTGCCCAACCAGGTCCATCGCAAGTCTGTAAAAAAGGGTTTTGAGTTCACCCTTATGGTTGTAGGTGAGTTCATGACAGCTATTTTTGGACCATTTTCCACATGTTGTTTTGTTTGTGTTTAGTTCCATATCTGTGTAATTTGCTCACAACAGTGAAACAATCAATGAAAATGTGTTTCAAGCTTGTTAGCATGATGTATGTAGAATGTATTTGGTCTGCCTTAATGTGAGCTATGAGTGTTTGTTGAATTAAAATGGTGTTGGTGGTCACTAGCTTGAGCAACATCCAGTTGTTTATCCCTTTTTTTAATAGCTCTTCTCCAAAACTTTATTAAAATAACAGGAGGACCCTGATGTCTCTGCTCGTTTGTGCACTACAATTGTTGCTTGAATTGCAGCCTGTCTTCAGGTGAAGGCTGCAAACAGACTTTATGGTCAAGAGAAAATGGCAGGCGTCACATCAGTTTAGTTGTTCAGCTGGAGTCAGCAGCAGTGTAAACGCATTAAGTGAGCACTGTAACTGTGTGACCCTCCCTCCATGTTGGGAAAGGGGGAGGGCAGAAGCCCCTCTCAGTGTTGCTCATCATTTTGCTTTAAAATAAACCAGTGAGGAATGCGGCCTTTAGGCCTGGAGGGATTCATTCAAACAGTGGACAAGGCCTGCTGTTCCCTGCCATGACAAGAATACTCACTCAGTGCTTTTTTAACCTATGTGACCAGGGATGTTGGATAAATCAAGTTTTTCCTCTTCCTGTAGAGAGCTGCTGTTCTCGAGCAGTTTTTTAAGTGATGTGCTGATTGTAAATTGTCCGCATTTTCCAGACTTTTCTAGTTTTGCCTCAATACTCTCATGTCTCTTCCCATCCTGGATTAGTCACAATATGTAGATTTTCCTCATGTTGGTGATGCTACAAAATATAGTGATTAGATTGGAAAAACTGTCTCTTATGGCTCGGATGGCATGGATCAGGTGGTAAGAGCGGTTGTCTAGGATCTGGAGGGTCCTGGTTCGATCCCTGAGCCAATGTGTTGATTAGCAAGACGCTAAATCCCAAACTGGGTGCTCCCTTGGTGCAGCTCAAGTGGCTCCTCACTCGTCATGGTTCATCCATGATGGGTAAAATGCAGAGAATTATTTCCCTCAAGGGATTAATGTATTAAGTATCCCAAATTCAAATTCAAATCAGATACAATATTTTCAAATTTATTAAGTTCCGTTAAACTGCACCGATCATGGGTTTGTTGTTAGAAAACAATGACAAAAATGCTTTGTGCCGCGAGGCAAAAGAGATTTATTCTCGCAAAATTTTAGCATATATGTCCAGATATCCAAACTAACTAAACTGCGTATTCTATATGTAGAGCAATGCTTTATCACAGGAGAGATAATGTCAGTACAGGCACCCCTATCTTATTCCTGTCCTTTTCTAGTCCCAGGAAGAAGAAAATGAATGTCGAACTGTGCTATAGGACTTTTAACTCAAATGCCATGGAGGACTTTGCTTCATTTACTATTTGTGTTTTGTTTAAAAACATTTTTTTTCCACTTGTTTGCTAACATTACAGATATCATTCTACACCTATTTTACAGATTCATTGCAGTAATCTAAGTCATTACATTTCTATTCAACTTGTCCGTGTCATTTTTTTAATCACATTGTCGTAGATCAACAGATGCAGTCCAATTATATTAGTTTCAATGTGTTTGCTTCACATTCATTAATTAGATGCAAGGATTATATGATCCTCTTCTTGTTATTTATTTGTGAAGGATTTCCTTTGGTGCCTGGCTTGGCATGCCATTGAAAACAGGTTTGACTGCGAGAAACACTTTGCTCTAAAGACAACGTGTATGATTCAGTCATGAGTAGTATGTGCATAATTTTTATAATTTTGTCATTCAAATTCAGTCTCCTAATGAATTTAGAATCATGATTTTTTTTTTTTTCTGTACCACCAAAAGGTGAATCTGGGCTTGGGAAATCTACGCTGATCAACAGCCTGTTCCTTACTGACCTTTACCCTGAAAGGATCATCCCAGGAGCAGCAGGTAAAACAGATGCACACATGCAGATTGAAAACAAATTATTGGCTGTCAGTGTGACTTATGGAAACATATAGGTGTCATAATTCAAATTTAAATGCATTAACAGAATGCTTTTTCATTATCAGAATGTGGCAGCATATTCGGTCAGCGCACTGACTTTATTATTTTATTCTTACAGAAAAGATAGAAAGGACAGTACAGATTGAGGCATCGACTGTAGAAATTGAGGAGCGAGGAGTGAAGCTGCGTCTCACTGTGGTGGACACACCTGGATACGGAGATGCCATTAACAGTCAGGACTGGTAATAAACACTTTTACATGGGATGATGAGTTATTGTGTTTGATTTTAAATACGTAGTGACAGATTTTTGATCTTTAGCGTATTCAAAAAGTGCATCAAGACATGGGCTGGGATTTATGTAGGTATATACGATAGTATCCAAATCAGGTGCAGAAGCAGTGCGTGCCATAAACATTTAAATGTTTTTGGTTTTTTTCACTTCTTTTCCTAATAAATGTAACCAATAAATTCAATTGAGCGTTTTCAAAATTATGGATCATTTCCATTGATATAGCTGCAATTGATCACTTTTAAAAATCAGCAAAGTGGTGTCTAAAAATCTGCCGGAAAATTTCTTGGATTAATTAAAATCCATAGACACGAAAATTTTTCAAAAATTAAGCATGGTTATTTCTCAGATGAAGATTTATGTTTACCAAAGTGTTTCAAAATAATTCAACACAATTGATTGATTACATAGCATGTTATCTTCCATAACTGAGAAGGTATTGACATGAGTAGCAAACAAAACATCCAAATGTCTGCTTATTTCTTTTTCATATCCCCCCTGAGTAAAGATGTTTCGATCACCTGTGGTTTTAAAGTGAGGGTGCTCTTGAGAATCCTCTGATGGACACCGTCCTGTTTTTGTGCGTTTTGCCTTTTTTCCGTCCAGTTTCAGCACCATCATCAGCTACATTGATGACCAGTTTGAGCGCTACCTCCATGACGAGAGCGGTCTAAATCGTCGGCACATTGTGGACAATCGCGTTCACTGCTGCTTCTATTTCATCTCCCCACTTGGCCATGGGTGAGTCCAACACCCCCATGTTTCGCTGTTATTGATAACAAAACATGCAGTAACAGTTGAAATGGTGTGGCATATAGTAAGCGCTACAATGGTTATGAGAACTGAGATTCACGGTCCCTTATTTCCCATGTTGCCCAAATGTACAAAAAAAACAGCCTAGTTCCTGAAAAGGTTATAGGAACTAGATAAAGTTCCCACAGTGCAAAAAGGGGCTTTTGATGTCTATAGCAATGGACTGATATCACACTGTTTTTTGGGTTTTTTTTTTACTACAAAATTGCCTTGGGAATCAAACTATCACTCGTCCCACATTAAATATTTTAATTTCTTTCAAAATCATGGGAAAACAGCCAGAGTTTAACTGCCATTTAACCACCATGATAAGTTCAAAATGACATCAATTAAGGGCTTACAAACTGATTTCATGACAAAACATCTCCACAACATGAATTTTAAATATTTTATGGTACATAGAGTGGGGCTTTTCAACTTTCAACCAACAAAGCCCTGAATTTCTGAGTGCAGATTTCCACTCTCTCCTTCCCATAGATCCTTAATGCAATTCCTTTATGTATTTTCTCGTCTGTTTCCGGTCCTGTCCAGCCTGAAACCCCTGGATGTCCAGTTTATGAAGGCCATCCACAATAAGGTCAATGTGGTTCCTGTCATTGCCAAAGCGGATACGCTCACCCTCAGAGAGAGGGAGAGGCTCAAGCGCCGGGTGAGGAAAACAGAGTCTCATTGTTCAGGGTGTTTTGCACTTCTTGGGAGAAACGGTAGCCATCACATGCTCATGGAGTAGAATACAATAATAAAACAGAATCTAGTGGTTAAACTCTACCCTTGGGTGGAAAAGTTAGTATTTTTTCTTGGTCCCACATTTGAATTTGTAGTGTCACGGAAGAACTGTTGTCACAGTTATTGATTAAAGTGTAAACTCTCTCTGGGGGTCATTAGGACTGTCAGCTGAGCTGTGGAAAAAAAGGATGTTCTGTCGTAGCAATCTTAAATATTTAATTTTTGACAGTGGATATTTATTTTACACTTGAAATGACGTCAAACATCCCTGGTATAAACATTCATGCACTTAATATCTTCTCAGTCCTAATGAGACACACAGATATAGATTTGGGATTATATTTGTCAATACGATACATGGTGAAAATAAAAGCAACTAGAATTCATTGAAAAAAAAGGTTCAGGAAAAAAGAGAATCAATATCAAATGTAAAAAATAGGATAAATAGGAATGCATGGTATAATGCTGTACACAATATAGACATATCTAACATTTTTAACACATTTATATAATTCAATAATTTTCCTGTAATCCTTTCTTATCTTTAAGATTCTGGATGAGATTGATGAACATGGTATCAAGATTTACCACCTACCTGATGCTGAGTCAGATGAGGATGAGGAGTTTAAAGAGCAGACCAGGATTCTCAAGGTAAAGTACTTGGTTTTTTGTTTTTTTTTTAGTCTACAGCATTTTCCAGAAAATAACACATACTTTAAACCCAGCAACCGACACGGCCTGCGTCTTTTTCCCAGGCTAGCATCCCATTTGCAGTGGTGGGATCCAACCAGCAGATCGAGGCAAAAGGGAAGAAGGTGCGTGGTCGTCTGTACCCCTGGGGAGTCGTGGAGGTGGAAAACCCGGAACACAACGACTTCCTCAAGCTGCGAACCATGCTGATGTAAGCCTTTTCTTTTTCTGAGATGATCATTCTTGAAAATCGATTTTCAAACATCCACTTGCTGTTTTTGTTTTTTTGAGGTCTGACCTTCTCTAAGCATGTGTAAACATTCAAACAACTGTGCTGTTTTCTCACATATTCCTTGAGATTAAACCACATCTTGCTGAAGGCTGATTAAAATTAAAGTCTGCTTGTGTAGATTCTTTCAAAAGCTGTGTAATTCTGGTCTCTTTTTATGTAAAAAGGATGCAGATTAACAGGGACAGCAATTTTTTCTGAAATGCTTTTGAGTGAAAGAGCAACAGAAGTGTTATGTGTTAATCCTTACGAGTTTAAGTATAACTGCTTTCCGTGTTCAACAGGCTTTTAATGGTTTATGATTTCATAATTTCACAGAACCCACATGCAGGACCTCCAGGAAGTGACTCAGGACCTGCACTATGAGAACTTCCGCTCTGACCGCCTCAAACGCGGTGGCAGGTTGTCCTCTCATGGTTACATTCTGCCTCTGTCTCCTGCGTACGTACCTTTCTGCCTGCCTGCTTCTCTGCTCCTCCCCCACCTCAAACAGCAAATCTCCGAAATGTGTCCTTTAGAAACTCGATGAACACAGACTGAACTGTGACAGCGTAAATCTCTTACGACAACATCAACCTGCTTTCAAAGCTAAGAATTTTGATAATCGCTGATAACAGAATCTTATTGCCCGAATTTTTCTGGTATTTTCAATTTGTGAAATGCTGAACTAGGATCAGCTTTACCTTCGCCCTTACTCATCATTTTGCATGCACATTTTACTTTGTCAGTTGTAAGCAGTTGGGGTGTAACAATACTGCCCACCCATTACAGTCAGGTCAATAATGCAAGGCTCAGCGATCATCACATCACATCACAACAATAGATTATTGTATTTATTTATTTTTAGTTTTCAGGTCATTTGGATATGACATTGTTTCGGGGCTTTCCCTTAAATGTTGTCCAGGGAACGCTATCTACATTTTTACATTCCCTGATGCGTTTTTCAATGATGCATTCATATGCACATTTTTAATCTCAATACATCGTGAATAAAGTCCATTGTTACACCCCTAATGGTAGTGCTGTAGAACTGAGATATTAGTGTAGTGGGTTATAGTTTAACAAGGTTACTAGTGAAATGGCATGCTTTGTTCAAGTCTCGAAAGGTTTACAAGACAATACCTGTGTCATTTTAACATAGTTTGGTCATATCGTTTTCAAACCCTGTAAAGTAGGTGAGAGCAATTCTTATTGACCTTTTCTAAAGCCAATCCAGGATAAGGGACTGGTTTTACTGTCTTCATATATCCTCGCCATCTGTCCAATGATGGCTGTCTGGTCTTGATTTGTCCAATGCCATGAGTGGACTGTTGGAGGTACTGTGTTTTTCTTCCTTTGGGGGAGGTATCCCTGTTCCCCAGACTCTTGCACTTTCGCTGCTTCTACCTTGGATCTTACCGCTTTCCATGTCTTCTTAGTTCATTGTTCTAGATACCTACTTGTCTATCATGAACTGCTCTGTCTTCCTGCAAAAAACAACAACAACTGTTACTTACTAACACCCTTTCACTTTCTCAGTGTGGCTTTTGTCTTGTTTGCCTAATATTACTGACATGATACAACCTGCAGTTTTTGCATTTAGCCGGACTGTCACTAAAAATGTCTCGCACTAGTGTTTTTACATCCGACTCGTCTCTGGAAATGCAACTTTGCTCCTTTTGATTTTGTTTTGTATAATTGCCATTTAAATTTTGAACCTATAGCCCAGAATGTTATAGTAAATGTATTTATGTAATCGATGCAGAAAGGGACCGGAGCCTGAGGAAATGGACAAAGATATGATCCTTCAGGAGAAGGAGGCCGAGGTGTGTTTTGTCCACACTGCACCACACATTCAGCAATAAGCAAAAACACACAAACAAAAGTCAACATTTCAAATGAATAGCTACTCGCAAATAAAGCAAATCTCACTAAAATGATCTATAACAAAGAGCCACATGGTCAGGTTTTTCTGTTTTCTGAAATCTCCCCTTAAATATAACTGACTTATGCTGGAAAGAATCTGAATGAAAACCTCAACTCAGCTCTCTTTTTGGCTATTTGAATTAATACGTTTTGGGATGATTTGTTGTTTTTTTTTTTTTCCAAATGCAGCTGCACTTTCCATGTTTTACATCTCTGTTCTGTCTCACAGTTGAGGCGAATGCAGGAAATGATTGCCAAGATGCAGGCCCAGATGCAGAAGCAGGGAGACGGAGAGGATGTGTGAAAAGCCTGTGGTGAGAGTCAACCCCCAGTAGAACAAAACGAAACAAATTGTGATCTCACTGCACATTTGCTGCAGTGTGATCGTCCATACCTTTACCTTTCATACTTGGAATACTTAAGAGGAACAAGTAAAATTTTTAGGACATTTTCCTGTTTGCTATCCTTGTGACAGCTTGACAAGAATGCAGATGCCCATCTCTGAGCGTGCAGTAGCCTACTAGAAATTCTCAACTCCAAAACCAACTCGTGTGTAAAACATGGGTCACGTATACACCTTATTATGAAATAATGATGTCAAATTCTAAGACACCATCATCTCCAAAGCAAATGCATAACTGAAATTGCTTTGCTGGGTTCCGTGATGGTACTTAACGTCGCAAGGCTTCACTGTAAAAAGTATCAGCTTATCAGGGATTTATATTATTATTTTTATTATTATTATTAATAACATTATTATTTTATTATTTAGTGGTGCTAATTCTTAGGAATTTTTCACCTCTACTTGTCAAATCTGTTGGCGAGTATACAAACTTGTTTGAACATGGCAGTTTTCTTTATAGTGTCTGGATGAGCCCTGTGTCTCACAATTTTTAATTATTCGACAATGTAGGTAAAAGAATTTCGGCATGTGTAGAAAGACTTTCACAGAGGCGGCTACCGAATCAATAAGATGCCAATCATGATGTTAAGATATTAGCAGTGGTTAATGTCTGTCCTTATCTTCTGTTCTGGGGAAGGAGGCAAAACTCAATAAGACTCGTGTGTGTGTGTGTCCTGCGATTGTCAGCAATGTGCCCATTGATAAAATGATCTCTCTTCTGCAGGTGTTTGAGTCGCTGCTTGAGTTTGACCGGAAAGATGGATGACAGCAGCAAAGGTGTGAAGCATAAAACGATCTGGTTATCGACTCGTACTACCTGCCACTCTTCAGTCAGTCCCTGCAAGGGATCTGGAGTCATTTCTTTATACATATAGTATATTCAGTCAGTGTTACGTTTAAGATATATGCACACAGTTCTTTACTACACTTTTTTTTATTTGTTTGACTTTATTTAACCTTTTTCAGTTACTCGAATGAAGTGATACAACCCATCTATTGAAACGGTGGCATATATATTTTTTCATACAAAACCATTGAGATTTTCTGTTACCTTTCCTTTTTTGTATTCATTTACTTTTGGTACAGAGAGAACCAAACTGTTCTCTGCTGCCTCTATTCAGCATTTCATAAATCATAGAAACAGCTCTGTAAGCACACACGAACATGTTCTGTGTGAAAGAGTTTCACTGTGAAAGTCACCTGTATGAAATTCAGTAGCAGAGATTATTTTTCTTTTTTTTTTTTTTTTCTTTTCTGCTTTCGTTTCAATATTCTTTTTTTGTTGAGAGATAACGTCGGAATCCCTCTGGTTAAGAATTGACCATGAGTGTGCCAATTGGGTCCATCCTGCTCATGCATGCAACTCCAGACCCTGTTTGAGATAGTGTAAGGTGTATTCTGAGTGTTATGTTGGGATCAGCCTCTTTCGTGACTTTCAAAACTATCTATTGATCAGTGTTTAAAATCGGTGCAAATGCATTCAGGAACTGCCGAGCTGCTTTTGAGTTTTGATATGAATAACCCCAACTGTGATGCTGGAACCCATTTCAGTCTTCCCGTAGGCCTTACATATGAAGGAAAGTCAAATGAGGTGTGTTTGAGCATGACACTTGTTTGGTGCTTTCTCCAATGACTGAAGTTTTTTTCCATCTCTCCTCTGTAAAGTCAAGTGAAGTCATGTCCCGGGGGCATCACATGTTCTGTGTTGAATTGATGCAACGCTCTAATTGAAGGCAACAGTTTCTAAAAGCTACAACTGTTGACCTGTTCCTACTGCTGGACGCTCTGGTTTCATTGGCCACAGGGGTCAAAGGTGACCCGATGAGGTCATTGGAGCCAATTTTCTTAACAGCCAAGATGTGAGTTCTAAACATTCCTCTTTGTGCTGCTTTTATCCCAAGCACCAAATACTCTTCTCGATGCAGAAATTGTAATAAATAAGTTTTATTAAACCTCTCTACATTTGGAACTTTTTGAACTTGTTTCCTGAATGGGACGTCTCATTATATGCACAGAGAATCAGTACCAACATTTTGTGAAACTACAATGCTACACATTTGATGGTGTGCTCTCTTTATGCAAGCTTGCAATTAGAGGGGTGAACTGAACAATGAACGGCAACAGAAATATGCTATATTTAAGTCAAGTTTCGTTATATGCCTATTCCTGAATAAACAAGAGTTTAATGTGCCAGATGCCAATATTTGGAGAGGATCCTATTTAACAAAGAAACGAGTAGATAATAGCTGTAATTGAAAGGTTTACCTCTTAACATATCTAAAAATAATTTTCTTCATTTAAAAGTGCAACACACCTTTGTGCCTGTGGTAGAGATGTAGAATTGTACTTTCTCCCCTTTTTCAATAAAGAATTCAAAATTGCACAAAATACCTACATATTAAGTTGGTCACAGAAACTTTATTTTTCGGATCCAAATATTTTTTAGCACCCTTGTTTTACCCCTCAGGAGATAAAGTGCTTTGAATTGAATTAAGAACATTTGAGTAATATTAAACAGGACACCTTAAAAAAAAAAAGACATTTTCCGTAGACTTTATTATAGTTTTTCTTCTCAGTCTAACAGGTACACAACGTGCTAAATTGCATGGCTTTTTTGTCTTAAATACTCTCAGCTCTTAAAAGGAAAACTGTAAAAATATTTAATTAGAACTAATCAAAAGACCTCCTGGAGAAGAAGACTGGGGATGTGTGGGTGTGGGGGGGCTCTCTGGTCGTTATCTGACTGCCGGGTTGGTTTTGGACACAGAAAAAGGGGGCTGGATTAAGATGCATCCAGCTCTAGTTTCACCGTGAAGATGGGGTGGTGTTTCCATTTAAAGAAAATCTGAAAGGATGACAAGGGATAGCCTGTTAGCATTATATAACATACATTTATCCACTTTAAATAAAATGCAAGATTTATACAGAGACACCTCAGCTGAGAGTTACTTGTTATTACTACCTGCACACTCTGTCCATCATGTGCGTGACGAGGCGGTCGGAGATGCCCGGACAGGACTCCTCTGCCAGGTCAAAAGCGTTCTCTAGCTCCTCAATAGCTCCTACACCGCCACCACTTGCTCGCCGCTTGTCTTTAAGCTGTTGGAAGAGGGCAACAGAATAACTTGTGCAGTCTAAGAAAATAACTGAGCTCCTGCACTAAATGGACTACAGACACCTCTGATGTTGATGTGAATAGACAGATGTACTGCTGAATTAACGAGGAAGCAGTGAAACCGAGAAGTTGTTTTATCATTCACATCTTCAGGTCTGCTATACTAACAGATTCATACCACCTGCAGGTTTTTGTATCCAGTCTTGGTTTCCTAATTAGGCTGGAGCTTCAGTCTTACACAGTAGTGTTATTAATATTAACATGGGCTATTCAAAGTTTTTGTATACTTCATTGGCTATTTGATCAGCATGTTTGTTCTCATCCATTGAAGTATGCGGGATCAACCTGGTTGTCACTTGTCATGTACTGAAGCCACGTCCCATGCCCCCATAACTTCATTGAGGGGGTCAGTATCACTTAAACAGCTTCGGGATATAAATTATCTGTTAGCGTACAGTAGTTGTATGGCTTAGTAGTCAGGTAGGTCAAGTAGGTGTTTAGGTCCACAAGTAATTAGACAGCAACTGGTCTTTTGTGCTTCTGTCACACTATTGTTAATTAAAAAGTCATTGACAATTAATTTGAAAACCATAACTTATGTCATACCAAGAATCTCTGGTACCTTTAT
This sequence comes from Fistularia tabacaria, assembly GCA_901007705.1. Taxonomy (NCBI): domain Eukaryota; kingdom Metazoa; phylum Chordata; class Actinopteri; order Syngnathiformes; family Fistulariidae; genus Fistularia; species Fistularia tabacaria. Next base: position 470,705 of record CAAKHD010013143.1, on the reverse strand, counting down.
CAAATTTTTCTGCTTTTTTTACTTGTAACATTTCTTCCCTCCCAAATGGGTAGACCTACCTCTCTGAAGATTGGCGTTACCAAGGCTGACAAGCACTGTGACTTTGGTTGTCTCTTCACCGAATCTCCAGACTGGAAAGAGAATAAGGGTACCAAGAAAAAAAAAAAAATTAAGTCAGCAAATGTGTTCATATGTGTGTCTGTTTTTTTCATATTACATGTGTTTTACCTCTGGGTCTGTGTCTGTGTAGTCCTTCTGTAAATGAACTATGGTTGTGGGTCTGACTGTAGGGAAGGTCCACATGGGAGACTGGTCGACATCACTGTCGGCGTCCCTACAGACAGCAAGATTAAAGATGGAGGAGTGAGGCGAGGGATATAAAGAGCAGCAGGAGGGTGACAATAAACCACTGACCCGATAGGTTTAGAAGATTTGTAGATCACATGCATCCTCCAGGATTCTAGGCAATTCCGATGTACTTTAAGGCAATTATAGTTTCCTGCCAATGCGATCTCAATTCAACAGACCTCATTCTCAACAGTATTCTTTGGGTTTGTTCACTTATCTCTTAATTAAAGATTGGTTACATTTAGCTAATGAACTTGTTCTCATATGTGGCAACAGCGTTAAAGGTGTAATGTATTGTAAATCTATTCTGAGAATTTTAGCAGTTGCTTGATATCTGCTTGATCAGGACAGTTTCCAGATGGTTGTAAATTTTGACTAACAATGTAGCAGCCATGACCACGACTCCTGCTGTGTTTGATAGCCTCCAGCCAGTCTTTAAGTAATAATTACATAAATGTTATATATTAATCGGCACCACCTGCCATAGGCAAAAAAAGCACTCTGAGTCAGTCTATCGTGTAAGTCGACACCAGTAAGATACGGGCAGGCAAATATGAGCTGTTCACAGACTCACATATCTGAGTCGTCAGAGCTGGATTCCTCGCCGTGTCCCTCCGACTTCCAGCGGCGGTAGCGGTCAATCAGCTCTGTCAGATAGGCCGTCTTCTTGGTGTAACGCGTGATGAATTTGTGCTTTAAGAGTTCTTTGGCTGTTGGCCTCTATGTAGACACAGTGAACATGAAGAAGTAGCCAAGTGCAAGCATTAGATTCAGTAAAGGTGGTGGATCAACTCTCGGCTGGGACCTGCACACTGTTACCTTGGAATGAGCAAAACTGACTGAGAACAAACATATTTGAAGCAGTACTGCAATTTTTTTTTTTTTCGATCACAAAAATAATAGTTGGATAGCTGACTCATACAAAGCTAATCTGAATTTACTCCCTTATATTCTGAGCTTGTTGTGTCCAAACATATAATCTATCTCCGTATCGTATCTATGTTATTGGCTGAAATATATATGCACAATCTGTAAGGAAACTGTACTCACAAAACGAGGGTCTTTATTTAGACAAGCCTCCACAAACTCTTTAAAGGGCTTGCTATAAGGGCCCTCCAGGGTCGGTGGAGTGTTTTTGGGGATGAGGAAGAGGACTCTCATGGGATGGAGATCAGAGTTGGGTGGTTCACCTTTTGCAAGCTCAATGGCGGTGATACCAAGAGACCAGATATCAGCCTGAAGGGAAAAAGAAAGAAAGACACACTCACATCCAATCCCTAGGAAAAGTCATGCATTTCCACATGCCCACACAATAAGAGATGAAGTTGAGGTGATATTTCTAGTAATTTTCTGTATGGCTCCTGTTACAATCTAAACTGGATTTGTAAATGCAACCCTTTTCGGGGTTATCGTTTTTTAACTGCGCAATTTTTCAATTATTTTCTCATGTTTATTCTAGTCACAATATCTCAGGTCTCACCTGAAAAATAATTTTACTCTATTTTGAACTAAAGGAGGTCAGTGTCCATTTGATGAGAAAGTAAGACTCAGAAATTCAACAATGAAGCCATTTCCTTTTTGAAAAATTGACATCTTTTGTGGCAGAACATAAGCAAAAACATAGCGTTGTACTTTCATGTTATCTATTTTGAAATCAGTTTAAGCAGATATTGCCTTTTTTTTCTAATTTACAGAGTGCAATTCAGAATTGAAAATGGGTAGTACTACTCAATAGTGAATGATACTTGCAAATGTGTTTGCTAACAATTTTTCCATTATTCACGAAACAGGCCTGCTGATTGGTCCGATCAGCTGAAACTGATGACAAAATTTGAAGTTTGAAGAGTTCGAACAGCAGCCTTCTGGCAGTATCTTTTAAACTGCATCTCTGATGAGAGACATCCATGAGGCATTAGATGATATTCAATAGTCTACATATTCAGCTTCTCATTAATGTGCCAGAACAGTCACAACCTATTGATTTCGACTACAGTTTTTATTTGTTTTGATACTAACATTTTATCAAAATGAAACTTTCCTGCTCTTAAGGTCACTGACCCTGGTCTCACCTTGAAATCATAGGCTGACTGTTTGATAACCTCCGGGGCCATCCAGAAGGGCGTGCCAACAAATGTGTTCCTTTTAATCTGAGTATCTGTCAGCTGTCCAGCCACTCCGAAATCTGCCAGTTTCACATCACCTTGCTCCGACAAGAGCACATTGGCAGCTACAACAAAGTCAGAGGTAGTAAAATTGTTTGAATACAAGAACAAGTAGTCAGATAATCAATTTTCTGCTGTGTATTTATTGTGTATTCTCAAGAAAAAAACATGGCTCAGTAACTTAATACCTTTGATATCTCTGTGAATCTTCCTTTCAGAGTGGAGATACTCGAGCCCCTTAAGTATTTCCCTAAGTATAGTGGCAATATAAGTCTCTTCAAGAGGCCCTGGACGAAGCTAGGAAAGGGAAGGTAGAAGACAGCGGCGACACTGCGAGTGTAATTTTTGCTTGTAATATCAAGGTGTCTGATGATATAAATCTTACCAGATCAAGAGCAGATCCTCCACCTAAATACTCCATTATAATCCAGAGTTTGGTCCCCTGTCAGAAGCAAAAATGAAAGATTTCTAAACTGACGCTGATTACTGAAAGCAATCTATGGGTGTATTTCTTAAGAATATATTTTCTAACCTTCAGGTATGAACCGTAATACTTGGTAACAAAAGGACTATCGCACTGGCTCAGCACTGTGATCTCCTGCTGAATGTCTTCTATCTCATCCTCTGCCTCCTCCAGGTCTATGATTTTAATGGCTACCACCTCCTTTGTACGGTTGTTGATGCCTTTGTAGACTTCTCCGAAGGATCCCTTTCCAATACGCTCCTGCTTAGTAAAGTACTCTTCAGGATCCAACCGGGTATTCTAGCAGAGTGACACAAAAAAAATTTGATTAGAAATAGAAATGTGAAGCAGAGTGTATTAAGGAGCTTATTTGGGTGGATATATGTTAGGGTCACAGCGGCTTAGTCAACAATAAAGAAAAATACTGCGGGAGTAGGAATTTTATCCATATATGCATATCCCCATTATCCCCTTCTTTTTCAAACGGGACACTTTTTATTTACAATTTTTAAAGAAGTCTTGAAAAGAAGAAGTCTTGATATCTGGTCTCTTGGTATCACTGCCGTTAAGCTGATAAAAGGAAAAACCACCCAAAACTTGAAAATTTGGGCTAAGTTCACAGCTCAGTGAAGAGCTCATGGTTCATTACATTTTGGGTATTGCAGAGACAAGAAAGTGGAAGCTTCCTTTATTCCATCAGTTGCATAAGAAAACCCAAGAAACCCTGGTTTAGCATGCAGAAAGTGGCTATGAATTTCTTAAACTAGTAGTTCATTTTCAGGAGAGCAAAGGCATATTGTCTGTGGATATTTTTTATTTGTTTTGTTTTTTGCAATGTCACTTTGACCTTTCATCTCTCAGTTTGATTGCTTGTTTTATGGTTTAGATTTACAGCCCATTATTAAACCATACAGTTAAAACAAAGCGTTTCTTTGGCACAAATTACTTAAATTTTCGCTCCTTACATTGTCACTATGACAACTTAAACAACTGACACAACAACAGTTTCATTTCGATAAATGATGCAAAGCCTGTAGTTAAATATGCTTGATACATTTACAGTGGAAACATAATGAAAGCAAACTATGAAAAGAACTTTACTAATTATCTTAATGCTGGTATAATAATACTACCGACATTGCACTAAAACTAGAAAACTTGGGTCCTGGCAAGCATATGAACAGCACACACACACACACCTTCTGGTAACGGAAACCAAGAGTTTTGTAAACTCTTTTAAGTAGGTGCTTATGCACTGCTATAAAACAGTGGACCGTGGCACGCCTACAAACACAAGTTTATCTGATGCTCTTTACTCCAGTACAGTCAGGCCAAAGATTATCTGTTAGATTTTTGATCAAACATTGTGTCAGTTTTGGATTTTAAAGAAGTATGACACTTGAGTGGTTTTCACTTTCTACCAGAGCAGAAAACGGTTGATGACTGGACTGAGAAGAAAGAGGCCAATGAAGAGCAACTCACTCATGACTGTTGGGTTGTGTGAGAACCAAGGACTGTCCCAAAACGTTGAATATTTCACAAAAATGGCATGCAAATTATGTTACCTCTAATGTCACTGCCAGGCTGCATGACATTATTCACATTAGTGCATCTAGAGGTATAGATTATATCTCTGTAAATGGATGAGGAGATCCCCCCACCCACCAATCATGAAAACCTGCCAGTAGCGGGGGTTCGCCTTGCCTTGACAGTTGGTTAAAATGGTATTTTAGTTACCTGATTTTGCATGTCTCCGAGGTGTGCCATCCCCCCTGCAGGTTGAACGGGCCAAGGAAAGCCAGAGCTTTGTCTTTCCGAGGTAATCAAATAGTCCTCTTGAGTTTTTCCTCCCCTCCTCGCTGTCTAGGAAGCTAGCTAGGTGGCTAGCCAACAAGATAAACACCCAAACTGCTGCCTTTATCGGGGCTGTCACTCGGCGCACTGTTTTGGCCTCCAAGTCCAACGGAGGACCGAACAGCCCTGCGACACAACGAGCTAGTGACCGAGACACTCCATGTATGACGGTGGTGGCGGACAAAACGACATTTACTCCTTCCGTGATTAAATATTTAATTCATTTCAAGGGACGTTCAGCCTGTTGTTCATTTGAAGCTCGAGGGCAAAATAATGGCCCTGGCGGACGGCGCATGCGTAGTCTTTTCGGAAACAGCGGAATTGTGGGACTTGTGTACCTTATAACTGTGGCTGGCTACTCCTTTGTTAAAGGACCTAGAATTGTAGCCTTTTACCTTTGACGATGTCGCCAAATCACAGCAAAACAGTTTTAAGTTTGAGTGATAAAGGTTAATTCTGTATTTATTGAATAGATATCTTAACTTGGCAGTTAGAATACATTAAAGCTTAATGCAAACAATGGTATTGCAAACGATGACTTCTAATATTCCCACGTGGGCCTACTCAATTTAGAATGCATTAGTGTGTGCGTGTGTCTGTTGAGAGGGTGTTTGTGTGCGCGTGGACGCGCGGTTGTGTGCGCGTCGTTAATGAATGGTCACATGAACTATTATTGGGCAACGTGCGCAGTGTTCAAAGTTCATGATGCACTGAGTCCAATTCCTTACTGATGCACCTCACTGGGATCTGTTCTTTCCTGGTCTTTTATTCAAGCATTTCCTGTTGTACGTGAAATTGACATTTCAAATTCCAAAATCGATCGCTTTTGAACATAGTCATTGGGTAATTAAAAAACGTACATCTGCTTGTTTCTCTCAAAAGCCCGAGTGTTCAGATGTTGGAGAGGCACGTAAAATAACACATTTAACAGGATTTTTAACTGGTTTAATTACAGCAACGATGTGATCGCACACGATTCAACAATATCGAGTGGTAATTATATACGACTTGTTCCACTCCCTTTTGGCGGGTATTTGATTAAAGTTAGGATGGTGGAAACGGTCTGATCAGCCTAAAGATAAAAAAATAACCATTGGGTTTTAATTTTATGTACCGCGTATTTCTAGTCACTGATCCCCATAATTTCAGTGACTCAAAGTAAATACACAGAGATCGGATACACGACAGGTAAAACACATCACGTTTTTAGCATTTGTGGTAGTTATTCCCATCTTTAAAATGCGTTGGAGTAAATTTTCCGTGTTATCTTGAAAATATAACTGGAGGTAACCGCCTCGCATTATTATCATACATTACTGGTTCACAGGTTGTTTCAACGCAATAACTGTAAGCGCTTGTTTTTAATCAGGGTAACGCCTGTGAGGGAGGGGGGGAGGGGGGTCCCCACTGGGACTCACGATCTTATCCACAAGCTCCGCCCCAGCGGGCTAACTAGGCGTTGCAGCAAATCAGCTGTGAGATACACACGAGTTTGACGCGGTGTCTGTCATATTCATTGGTGACCTGTACAGTTTGATACTGTTAATACTCCCGGCCGAACAGCTTGTCGATGCATGACACTTCAATATCTGTTTGCTTAAATCATAACGGTAAGTATTTGCTATCTTAAGTCGAGTGAAGGCATTCATACATTTGCAGTTAGCCATCCTGCTAATGCTGATTGTCAGCGGTTGTCAACGCACCTCACAGTTACCATGTACTGAAAATGATAACATCAGCTAATGTTCGTCAGAAATAGCATTCGTCTAAAATTAGCACGATCCTACGTCGCGTCCATGGCCGACATGGCGCCCTTCATGCATTTTAATTACTTGACATTGAGGCCATGTGTATCCACGGCCGCAATTTACAGCAGTCTTATGTAATCCTACACTGCACAGCATGAAACATCCTTAGAATATATTCATTAGCCTGGGCTGATACATCTTTCGCAGGGAGGAGTGGCATTTTTATTTCTTCAACTCTTCATGTCCTTGGAAATAGATAATGTTTTGTGACTTCAACGTCCCGGCAAATGACTAATTGATACCAAGCATTCCTGTTTATGATCATTCCATAATGATTGTTTTTTTTCGAAACTGTAAGCTTTCTTCCCTCCACAGTCGCCATTTTGACTGGTTCGGGAGGCTAAGCATGTTTATTCATAAAATATTTATCCTTTCTTTGCCATTCTGACAAGACACACACAATCAGGTAGGTGGACCACTGAATGGAGCAGGGACGTATCTCCTGTTATTTTAATACGCCTGTCTTTAAGCTGCAATGACATAGAAAAATGCCAATTGTAAAAAGTACCTATTGGCAGCGAAACTCACATTAAGGTAATGTCATCCAGGGCTCACATGTATAGGTTGGTCAGTTTTTGACGTGCCTGCCTGTGTGGCAGTTGCAAAGCATTGGAGGTGGTATCCGTTTTTATGCGTAATGACCGGTGGTTGAACCTTTGCTCTCCAGGAGGACCGTCTTGATCAACTGAAACCTATCGTTTTCCCCCTTGAACGTTTGCTCATCATACTAGTTAGTGTTTACGTTCTACTTTTGGCAAAAATTTAGGAATTACAAGTCAACTTCACCAGAACCATCCCCTCAGGCTGCTCCGCAATTGGATCTTGGCTGCAGTCTCTCTCAGCAGGGTGCATGTCTGGCTCACGCTGCTTTGATGCATTTTGCTGAGCATAGATTAGTTGACCTGAACATAGATATTGTCACTACTGCGCTGGAGACGTGCATGGTTAATATCCCTCATTGTTTACATTGTTCTCAAAAATTGAAGTGTTTAACATTTACATTCCCACCACCTTGACCTGTATTGACATGAGGGGAAATTCTTTGACTGCTACTCCATAATCCAGTTTCTCCCCACTTCCTCTCCCTGGGGGTAGTAGAGATGTTTGTAATGGTGGAGAATACATTCAGACCTCTGAATCCTGCGAATGGTTTCTGCTGTTTAAATAATTATGGTTTGGGGATGCAAGCTGTCATTTTACACACTACTATTGAGTACAAGGTATGCATGTTTTTGTTTTGGGTTCACGTTTGCCAGTGAGGAAGTTTTGATTTGCCACTCACTGACATAGCAGAACTGTCTGTCATGACTCATGACAAACAGTCATGAATCATACGGTCCTGCTATGTCAGTGAGTGGCGACACCATTTGTCATGACTCATGAAAAATGGGCTGGTCTACTGAACTGTATTCTGTCACCTAAATCAACATAGATATTGTTGCTATAGGCTATATTTTGCAACAAGATCAACAGTGAGAATGTATATAATGTAGCTGAAGCAAAGTCTCAGTTTAGATTTGTTACTTAACTGCTATTCCCAGTTGCATTTTCTTTATAAAACGATGATTTATGTACATCTTCATGAGATTGAATTTTACTCGGCATAATAGAGGATCCTGGCCAATTGGCTCACTTCCTTCACATACAACAATGGATTTAGTGTGTCTCTGGGATGACATGAGGGGTGCAGCCCCCTTGATTTCTTAGAATGATCATCACCCCAGCACTCATCTGGGGACGAAGCATATGCTTTACAAAGAACATTCAGAAAAGGTGTTTGTCCTGTAGTAATTGAAACTTAGCTGATTAAAGTCATTGATGTCACACTTAATCACCTCCTGTATTTACTCCATCCTTTCACCTTTTAGTGAACTGCTGCTTCTAAAGAAACAAGGTCATCAGATTGAGATCTGTTTTCCCTCAGGAGGTAAGCAGTAATCATGGCTGACATCCCTGGATTCAAATGTTTAAGAGAACTCAGCATTTTCTACAAGTCGTGTTCTTTAGGGAGTAAAGTTGTGCTTTTTAAGAACATCTTTCCAGCTGTTGCTCGTCTCAACACGTCAGACGAACTGAGTTATATGCACCAAATTCCTGCCTACTCATTGCATCTTAGCTGCTAATCGGCCATCTGTGACCACGCGTCTGACTTTAGATTTGTATTGTCAGTTGTCTAGGTTTGCATTACTCTCCTCGCAATACATGTTTTACGCTACAGTTTCCATTGGTTTCAATGTTTGGAATTGTAATAATCATAAGACATACAAATTTCTTTTAAATAAATGTAATGCTTAATTTTAGCTTCAGATGCGTTTAAAGGTTACATTTATAACTTGTACCTTTGTTTTACCTATTTATTTTCCCCTCCGATGTCCTAATTTTTTTGTGTCTGCAGGCTGGATGAGTGGGCCAACGTTCCCCCCTCCGTCTGCAGAGGTGGCTGAGATCAACCGTATCCATTATGAGTTGGAGTACACAGAAGGAATCAGCCAACGCATGCGGATCCCCGAGACCCTCAAAGTGGCCCCAGAGAACCAAACAGGTTCCGTGCAACCCAAACAACTCCTCCCCATTCACTCAACTATGATGCAGGTTCCTGAGAGGATCATAGTTGCAGGTCAGCACAGCGCTCTGAGTTTCATTAAAGCAAAAAGAAAATACTTTTGCTCAACTTTGAGTTGATCAAAACTGGAGTAGTTGACATGTTCAAAATCTGCAGCATGTTGTAACCTTTGTGTTTATTATGATGTGACCAACTGTCTTGTCTTTTAGATTATTTATAACGCTCAACGTATCCTCCACAGGGGACGATGAAGATCCTCGATTCTCACGCCCCCGAGACTTGGACTTGATTCAGTCTGTCCCTCCTATGGACCTCCTAGACATGAAGGCTCCGCCGCGTGTCCTCACCCTAACAGAACAACCGCTGGACTCGCTTGAAACTGAACAAACTGCCAATTCCCAGAACAACCCCAGCCAGGCAGTAAGGCTAAATCCAGGTTTCCTTTCTGTGTTCTTTTTTAAAAATTTTTTTGAATTAACAATATTTTACTATAAATATAAATATGTGAGCTTAGCACTGTGATGGGATACTGTGATGTCATAAAGGTGAATAATGTACTTTTTAAATGGAACTTTATATGTCAATGCCACCCACTGGCCCACGAGCATCAAATTATTAGCTCGTCTTTGAGGTGATATGACTGATATTTGACCAAAATGTGAGTTGGTAGGACAGTAAAGAAACACCTTGAGGACAGAGACCTGACCCCAATACTTGACACTAATTAGCAATTTCAAATCAAAACCACATCTGATCTTAATTTGTGACCTGTAATGTAAATCTTACATTGTGTAATATCTTGTATATCAACCACAGACCTATTTGCATTTACGAAGCCGAAGGGAGCGCAGTGCCAGCGATTACACCTCTGGGCGCAACAGTGGTCCGGTCAGCAGAGGTGATATGAGGTGAGAGTACAACCGTTTCTTTTTTCTGTCGCTGCTATATAAACCTTGTTAGTAGATTTTTTTGTTTGTTTGTTTTTCTTTTTAAATGCATTGATGATGTAATGATATAGAAAACAATTATTCAAAATGTCAAGTCCAGTTGCCAAGACAACTGTACCATTACCTTCACCAAGCAGTCTTTAAGATGGTTCTTTACATATTGGATTGTAATGTATTTGTATTTTGCAAGGTCATCTGCAGTAACCCAGAGAAGCTTGCTGGTGGTCAAATTAGGATTAGTCAATCATCACCAAGAGATCGTCAGCAGCTGCTATTTTGAACTTATCACAAGTTGTGCATTGGTTTGTCCTCATACACATCCTTTAATCTGGAGGTTTCCCCCAGTAGGATGATCAACCTGGGTGTGTGTTCCTCACTGTGTTACGGTTGTTTCAGCGTTCTGCGTTGCAACACTTGGTTTTGGCCTTTGTAGAGTTTCCTAGCTGTGATGTCACAGTCGTAAAGTGACAACTCGACAAGACATCACAACCTCACAGCAAGATTGAATGTCATGCAAACAGCCTAATGTCTCCCCAGACCCCACTGCTGTGATGCAACACCACAGCGACAGTGTTGTCCAAGAAAATGTGGCACATTTTCTTAAGGTCTCAATGTTGACCTCCCACATACTAGCTTTGCTCGGAGGTGGTGTTCTCACTTGAAGGTTTTAGTAATCTCTATGGTTGAATGAACTTCCTAAGACACGGAAGGACAGATATCCTGTGAATTTGTGTTTCACTTCGCACACTGGACTACACTTGACTGGCTTTGGAAAAAGTGCTAGGCAACGTGAGGTCCAAGTTCTTGCTCCTTCTCTCAGACACTTTTTCTTAAATCTCCTCAGGCCCTCGTCAGGAGTTACTTTCTCCGAGCTTGTGTTTCTTAAAGGCTGTATATGGCTTTTTCAGGGTGTCTTCCAAATCTTGTGGTTGTATCAGTACTGTATCCTACTGGATTCGCTTGTACAAGACAAGCCAGTTTCCTCTGCTTAGCTGCCTTTTTGCCACATCGCAAGGTGTTCTCATTTTCTGGTTATGGAAGTTACTGGATGCCTTTAGGCAGAAAGTTTGAAAATTCAGTACATGACAGCATTATTTATCCCTTGTGCTTATTGAGGGTCCCCCTCACAAAACTTGAGAAATCTGCTGTTAACCAGCAATTGTGTATTATCAGTTGACATTTTTGGGAACCCATTGTCTTTGAGTGATTAACTGTCATAAGTTGTGTCAGCATTTTGCTCAAGATACACTCCGAGTAGTACTGGTATTTAATTTTTTGGTGCCTAACCTTGGAGCTTCACTTTATAATAATTACTGGCAGTTTTTAGTATTTTCATTTTATGATGCTATCAAATAATATTTTTGTGTATAATACTAAAACTGGTACATGTTATAGTAAAACTACATTTGTGGGCCTCCCACAACTACGTTTTAAAGATGTTTTCTTTGTCAGGAGAATTTGTTCAATGAGCGTATTGCGCCAAAACCTTGCAGATTAATGTATTTCTGAGGGTTAGACAAATTTTGAATTCATTCATCCTTCAACACTTCTATTTTCTTGACATCTACGTTGGAGAAGTTCTTCAATTTGAGTTCTTGGATCCATAAAATCTGTACACTACAATTAACACAATCATTATTTTACTGCTGTTGCCTGTCAATTGATTGCTATCTTCATTATTTCACACTTGTTTGTTTCAAAAATCTTTTCTTTCTTTACTGTCTCCCCACATACCTCTCTGACAGTGTAACACCTTCCCCTTCTGCCCCCCCAGTCCGCTTATGCCCCCCTCTCTGTTCTCCTGAGGACGCAAATATCAACCTATACACAGCTACGGGCTTCCTGTCCTACCTCCAATCCACGACACGGCGGGCATACCAGCAGGTCCTTGAAGTCCTGGATGATAGCCACCGCAGGTGACTTTCATTTATCATGCCAGAAGTTCTCAGAAGTCATTGTCTTCACAAAGTAACATTGAGAGACCCACATCTTGCTTTTGTGATGAAATAACAATTGGTTGATTCTTCATAAAAGCTCCAAGCTCCATAAAGTCTCAACGGCAATAAAAGGGGGTAAACAAATGGATGTATCGAGGCTTGTGTTTTACTTTGGAATGCAGCTACAAGGAAATTGTTTTTATAAAAATGACAAGTACGAGGAAGTCATAAAGTAATGCGCTTCATTTCAGGCTGGCAATTGGTGTTGGATACTCGGAAAGACAACGTGTTAGCATTTCTCACTCAAAGAAGTATCCATACAATCCCTTGATAGTTACCTTGAATAAGGTCCTTATTTAACATTATTTTTAACAATATTTTATTGGAACTGACAGAAATTACTGTCATTGCTTCTGGCTGACAGCATCGGAATTATTTTGTCTATAGCTCGTTTAACATAGACACAACAGACTTGGCATTTTCGGGCCCATATGAATAAAACATTTTCGCTTAATACGACTGAAGGAATGTTTTTTTATTTGACAGGACACACTTGGACCTTGCCCTGGATATGAATCCTGATGAGTCTGGCTTAGTGGACGCCTCCTCATTACGACGACAGGTAAGTCACCTGAAGTGTAAATAGAATAATGGTGCTGCAATCCTATTCAATACTGCAGAACTCTTACGCAGTGTACATCACGTACCAAGTGAACCAGTTTTTCATTCTTAAACATTTGGTTTTTAAATGGCCATTCAGATTGTGAAGCTGAACCGGCGTCTGCAGTTGCTGGAGGAAGAGAACAAGGAGCGTTCCAGGCGAGAAGTGATCCTGTACTCTGCTACTGTTGCATTCTGGCTAATCAACACTTGGATCTGGTTCCGTCGCTAAGATTGGAAAAAAAATTGAGTTTCCCAGAACATTGGGAGCCAAAGCAATTGTTTGTTAGAGGTGTATCACAGAGTCTTTGTTGACATTGAAATGCAACGATGCACAATTCTATCTTTCCTCCTCACTCCTTTGTTTATAGTAAATAATGAAAAATGGACAACGTTCAAGCCTCCTGTGATTAGATATTCAGAACAGGGGTTCAGAGAAAAGACACGATGATGAACAGATGAACATACATGTTTAATAATTGGCTGTTAAATGTGAGTAAATCTAAGCACCCAATATTTAAAATAAACTGGGCATTTAGGCCCTGTGACAATTGGAAAATTGAAGAAAGACAAGTACAATGACTCAGCTTCAATATATTTGCATTGTAAGTGCAATAATGTACGAAACAACAAAAACACTGACTTCCTTGTCCATCTGGCTGACTTTCTTTAACTTCCTCTTACCTTCCTATTTTGAGTTATACACCTGTGTTCAACAATACCTTTCAAACTAAGTCTGGCCTTTTTTGGGGGTTATTTAGAAATGATGGCCACAAATTGAAATAGTTGTGTTGGTGGAGCATTCCCTAAAAAGATTCAGCTTGGCTGTTGTTTTTGCTCAGAATGTTCAACAGGAATACCTGTCTTCTGTTTTGGTTTTTTTAACATCCTCAATGAAATCATCTTGTATATGAATTAACATAACGCTTATAAAGCTGATAATGCCTTTCGTACCCTCCCAGCATCCAGGGTGTATCCACATTGCTTCTTTTACTTGACTTGTCTAAATCCTGCAGATATTCAGGTTTCACACATGGCAGAAATTAGTTTTAAAGGCTCCTGTGTGATAAGCTGGAATGAACAAATATTTGGAGTTTCTGCTTGAGAAACTACTGGAGACTGATTCCATTGGGGAATGAAAATCTCCCCTGATACATAACATTGTGAGGATGAATTTATTGCGACTGATAACTTCACCAGTTACTGTTACTCAAAACACTTGAGAGCTGTCATTTGCACAACTTCAACAGATGTTACAGTGAGAACATTTCCATGAACAAAATAACAGTCGCCCAAATATTCTAAAATAATCAGGGTAAGCTGCTCACAAGCCAAAAGGATACCTCAAAACTTGAATTACAGCAGCACATTCCTTGTACTTGAAGCAATGGCAAATTCAGAACAAGTGTTGTTGTCAAAAGGGAAACAAGGATTTACCTGAGTGAAAAATTGTTTGGGAACTCAGTCTGGGCCACGGGTTGCAGTGACAGAAATAAACGCTGGTTTGAGGCCCATCTTGTATCTTTGAAATTGACGTTCAGCAGGTTGTCAGAAACAAAAAAAATAATATTGAAGTAGTGTCAAAGTAGAATTACTGCATTTAAGGATGCCATAACATTTACGACAAATGTTTGTTTTTAAGTTTGGCATTACCCATAACATTTGTGTACAATAATTGTACAGTCTATTGTTGACGTAGTTTTGTCATGCAAATATATTTTTTATCCACCTACTATGTGAAACAAATCTCAGTGCTTCTGTGTTTGCTATTATGTATATATGATATCAATGTTTATTATTATATTTAAATAATAAAGTAAAGATGAATTTCATGATGGATATTTATCCCATAATACAGAGGCGTGAACAAAATGTTACATTATCTTTAAAGCACTGTACCTGTTGCTTATAGCTGCAGTTTTTCTTTTTTTTGTCTTTCTATGTGAATGCAAATACATTTGTTGTTTGTAAATCATACTGTTGATCGAGACATTAGTGTTTGTGTGTGTTGGGAGGGGGGGGTCGCTCTCTGCTCGGCAATGAGAAAGAGGAAGCTGTGTCCCCCCCCAAAAGGGATGCAGACTGGTGATGCTGCGCCACGGCGGATGGGTGTGTCCGAACTCTATGCAATATTGCCCTCCAGTGTTCAATTTGCTCACGACATCGGTGACATCCTCCACTTCCGTGATCCTTGAACTTTGCGGTGTATCACAGCTCATACTGATATTCAATGTAACATGTAACATTAATGTAGGAGAAAAGTTATTGTTAAATTCAACCCATCTACTCAAAGTCTTGTCTTCGGCGAGGAAATCAACAGCGGTACCGCAATGGGGATCACTAAACTAGCGGATTTGATCCGTGTAGAGGCTCCTGGTGCAATTTCTCACAAAGATATACGAGACTACGCAGGTATTTTACCCCGCGAGACTTTGTGTTTATTTACATGGTTTATTGTGTGTCACCTGTCACAGCGATGGTCGGGTGTCTCGACCTGTCCTGGTAACATTAGCACGCAGCTAACCGGCTAACCGTGATGCCGAGGCAACAACCAAACTTTCAGGCGCTTTGTCGCATTTCTCAAATCGATTTTTTAATCCATTCAAAACAAACCAAAAAAAAAACATCCACGAGTGAAGCTTCCGTGGGAATGATAGTCGTACCTATTAATGATGCAAACGACAGGAGAATAACATCAGCCCTAGTCGCTTTTATTAATCCAAACGACAGGAGCACTGACGAGATAATCGGTAAACCCGTTAAAATCTTCTAAATAATCCTGAACTCAATGAATAACTATATACAAATTAATGCATACGCGTAGTTCACATGGGCCTACTTAACTGTTTAAACTGCTTGTACAGAGGCTTTTTCTTTTCTTTTCTTTTTTTGCGGAGGGAGGACGGAAAAACGATCCTAACACATTGTGTGTGTGTGTGGGGGGGGAAATAGCAGTCATCGTAGCTAAATTGCAAACAGCTTGTGTGATGAATTGCCGCTCAGTCTCTCCTGCCTGTTGGGCCTCGAATTCTCATCCACATCCACCTTCTCACGCAGTATTGAGAGGAAGGACTCTGCTGCGACCTCCTCGCACACCGCCTCCTGAGTCCACCTGTGTTTTGCGGCGGTGGATCCTAAATTTTGCACCAACTTGATGAGTCGAAGCAGCAGTAGCTTTTAAACACACACTGTTAAGTGCTAGTTGTTCCCCAGCTGGTTATAGAAAGATCTGCAGTTAATCCCGTGTCCAAGTTTCGTTTCTGTTTTATCAACGTAATGCGTTCCTCGGGGATAGAATTTAGGGCGGGTCCTTTTTTTTACCGTAAACGTCACGGATATTGGTCGGGTTGCAGCTCCTGGTCTTTATGACGCCATTTCACATTTTTCAAATCAATGGATAAGCTTGGCAATGAGTCATCTGCACATTTCAGTCAGTATCGTTCAACAGTTACTCCTTGGTGTCAAAATTAAATAAAAACTTAAAGAAGTGTTGTATTCACATGGGGTTTATAAAACTGATGACACTAAATATCAGATAAGCAATTGCCATGGCCCCAGAATCAAGAAAACTGTCTCTGCCCTGGTTCTAACATGAAGAGGACTATTCCATATTAATGAACAGAATAAGTCTTAGAAAAAAATTTCTTTTTTTGAAAAATCCTAGATAGATTGGTTATGTCATTTTTCTCAAGGTGTGTTCCCCCACAGGGAAAATAATTGCTCTGGACACATCCATTATTGTGAACCAGTTCCGAACAGCGACCCCTTCACTCAAGTGAGTTCCTTGGTCACCAGTTCTCTAATGCTAACCAGAAGTAATATCCTTTTCCACCATCTCCATCTCCCATGATATAAAGCACCTAAATAATGCTGTTCTGACACCACTTGCCAATCTTTGTCTTTTTCTTCTGTGAAGGTTTTACAGCAAGTTCTACTCATGCATGTCCACTTTTCCTTAAAAACTAAATATCCATTTTCATCCCCTTAGGACAGTCTCCACACTCTCATTACACTTTTAACAGTTTTCTTTTATTCTCTGCAACCATGTCATCATTCTTCTCATGCATGCTTCTTGCACAGTGAAAGAAAAGGCCTCAGAAAATGTCTCCCTCTCACTCTCGCACTATTCCGATTATGGCATCCCTCCTGACTTCAATCATCCGAAATTGACTTAAGATGACCCTTTTTTTTTTTTTTTACTCCTCCAGTCGGACAGTTTGTCAGCTCTTTCACTTCCAACGATACTGGAATGTGCTGGAAACCAAACGAAAGTGACTCCTTCCCCTTTCAGAACCACTCGAGTAAAGCTAAAAGTATTACAACATAACCGGTGTTCCTTTTCTTGACACATGCTTTTATCCGTCCAACTTGTGCTGATTACCTCTCTGTAGCCCTCTGACAGGTCTCTTCTTTCGCACCCTGACCTTTCTGGAACATGATATAAAGCCTGTCTTTGTGTTTGACGGAAAGCCTCCTGGGGAAAAGACAGCTTGTGTAAGTAGCACCTCCAGTCTGTAGCTTTATAGACGTCAAACTGAAGTTACCCTGCTGATCAGTCACGAAACAATTCAGTCACTTAATTCAGATAGAGCAACAGACAAAGGTCGCCCTCAATGCTGGTGTCTCAGTGATGCTCCTGTTTTCCCTGCAGCTTCAGAGACGGGCGGAGGCTGCAGGATGGAACTCGCCCAACTACTCAGGCTCAGGTACAGCCACAGAGCAAATGAAAAAGATTAACTAAAGCATGGGTTTTAAAGTCAATGACAGGTTTGTGTTCCATGCAGCATCTCAACAAACACAAGACTGTCTTCACCTCCTGAAACTTCTGGGTGTCCCCATTATTCAGGCAGGGCAGATATGAATTATATAATTTCTCTGTCATTCACCGTTTCATTTTTCTGTGTACGTCCCCGCTTAATTTCTCGCTCATTTGGCCCTGTCCCCAATGTCTTGTGCGTTAGGCCCCAGGAGATGCCGAGGCACTGTGCGCCCTGCTGGTGAGACAGGGGACCGTGCACGCCGTGGCATCTGAAGACATGGACACTCTGCCATTTGGAGCCAACATTCTCATTCGCCAGCTGAATGCCAAGAAAAACAGGTAGGAAATTATGTTAGTCAAAATTATGCTGAAACCATCGGTCAGGATTCTACGTATAGAGACCGGATTTTAGTACAAGAAGGAATTTCTGCACATTTATTTATTTTATTTTTTGCAACCAACAGTTTCACCAGGATCTGAGAAAAAGTCCTTTCCAACCTGCATGTATTATTGAGTTCTTTAAAGCAATTATTTGAATCTCTTAATTTTAGTGCATTCCGTTGAGACAATTCAGAGACAATACGCCATACAGAGACAATGTTTTTATTAAAACCCGAGGGGATCTTTCAGATACTGCAATCATTTTCCCACAAATTCAAGGATTAACTGATTTTTATGACTGACGGGGTCGAGGTCACTGTTACTAAAATTCTGTCATCATCTACTCACATCCATGACCACACCTGAACACCTGGAGTTTAACAGTGAGACTTTAGAGAGACTACACTTTCCTTCCCAATGCTATAGTCAAATGTGCCTGGTTTGTTTTATATACATAGTGAAATAAATCAAATGTCACGATGTGAGGATTCTACAGTATGTAGCCAATGAGCAAATTCACTGTGAATGGCAGTGACCTGACTCTCCCGACCATGGAAATATGCCAATGCTGTTTATTTTTCTGTTCAGAGTCAGATTGTGTACCTTTACTCACACCTTGACCTTCTGTTTTTCCCCACAGTGATGTTGTTGAATATTCTTTATCAAAGCTGTTGGAAAAACTCCAAGTTACTCAAGAGGAGGTATGAAAGTTCACTTATGAAATGTTTGATAGATTTGACTCATTGAGAAGTGATGCGATTATTCCCACCTCCCTACCAGTTTGTCGACCTGTGTGTCCTGTTGGGGTGTGACTATTGTGACAAGATAGCTGGTTTAGGTCCAAGAAGGGCTCTGACACTGATCCAGAAGCACCGGACTATTGAGAATGTGGTTTTGCACATCAACAGAAAGGTATTACGTGTCAACAAAAATCTGTGCTCTTCCCTTGATAAATTTCCTTTTAACGTGAAGATGTTAGGCACTGATTCCTGCCACTCCTCAGACCCATCCAGTGCCAGTTGAGTGGAAATATAATGAAGCACGGAAGCTGTTCTTGGATTCACCAAATGCTAAAACTCAAGAACTCCTCTGGACTGAGCCAGATGAAGACGCTTTAGTTCAGTTCCTCTGTTACTGCAAACGTGTCAAGTGGGTACCCGAGGCTCTGTTTGACTCATGTTTCGCTGTTATTTTAATAATTTTCCATTTCTTTTGAATTAATTCATGTATTTTCAGGGAGCAAAGAATACGTCAACGGATGGAGAGATTCCGACGGACACGGGACAGTTATCGAGAGGAGAGGAAGGAGAAGGAAGCAGGAAACTACAAGCAGTCTCACATTGAAGACTTTTTCCGAATTACCAGAAAGAGGGGACAGGTAAAACATAAGAAAGTCTATGTACTGTTGTGCTGATATTTTATATCATATTGTATAGCAGTCTGGAATTCAGTGGTCAGAATGTTATAAAACAGGAAAAATCTGTATTTTGCATCACACAAAATAGCAAGCCTTCAGAATAAATGCCCAGAAAGTGCTTTTTTTTCTTAACTGTTTTCTTTTCTGCCTCCAGCCTGCAGCAGCTGCTGACTCTTTAAGCAGCACCAGAAAGAAACCAAAGTCAAAATGACGCCGCCCCCATCTGCCGCTCATTGTCCCCACCATCAAAGATGGGATTGATTTGTTTTTGTCCCTTTCGGTGTGTACAAATGTCTCAAAAATTCAATTCCAATCTGTATTTCTTCAGAAATAGAAGAAATGCTTTGAAACAAATTATGTACTTATAAGAAACAGTGATAAGGGCTTTATTTGTTTAACTTGTAAAGGCTTTGAATAATGAGTCGCGTATTGTTTATTTTATCTCAGAGAGGGCTATGTGTTTACAGGTGTTGTATAGTTACAGCTTGAGCCAAAATCAGGAATTTTGAAACACAAGGAATCCAGTACCTTGTTTCCACCTGGGACTGGATACCCCCCCCTGACAATGAAATACACCGATCTTGTTTCAGCATCAGTGTGTCCCCCCAGAGTGCAATTCACAGAGCAATTCCTCAGTGCATTCAACAGTTTCCCGAAACTCACCAAGACAGGCAGAGCAAGCAGTG
Organism: Fistularia tabacaria; assembly: GCA_901007705.1. Classification (NCBI taxonomy): domain Eukaryota; kingdom Metazoa; phylum Chordata; class Actinopteri; order Syngnathiformes; family Fistulariidae; genus Fistularia; species Fistularia tabacaria. Next base: position 450,720 of record CAAKHD010013143.1, on the reverse strand, counting down.
GGCAACTATGAAAGGGAACATTGTGATCACTGTCGTCGAGGCCTTTCCCCAAGCCAAAATGAAAGACAAGGGATGTCTCATCACAAGATATTCAATGAGCACCTGTTCTGTAAACAGTGCCAAGACAGAGACCAAAGACTTGAATTATTAAACATTCAAGTTGGATTGTGTATAAAACAGATATTGAAATGTTTAAATCCATGTGAAAAAAAAACAGGAATGATGTAAGAGAACATGGGCCGAACATGTACGTTTTGTGTTTTTGTATTCGTCATACCTGGCTTTTTTAAACACAATATATATACATATATATGTTGGAGTGTAATTGTTTTTGATTTTTTTTCCGTGACACGTGTAATTTGTGGATGTTCGTTTCCACGGCATATTTTTGAAGCAAGTTTTCCTCAATTAATTGCCATTCTTCATAATAAGCTCGGCCTGAGAATACGATGTGCCATTCCAAGGCGGTAGGTGGCGTTACTTCCCATGACGTCGGCCGGATTGGTGTTTTGTTTCCATGCCGAAGAAGAGGTTTGTCAGTCGCCCAGTCTCCCAGCCAGACCTCTCAGCAAGGTGTCTCTGCCCGGCCACCGCCGTCCAACGCGGCAAGTCTGCCCCGAAGACGCCCTCCCTGTCCCGGGTCATTAAACGAACTTTTCCCCACGGCGCTAACAGCCCGCTGCTTTCGGCCATGACGACGAGCGCGAAGCGAAAGCAAGAGGAGACTCATCTGAAGATGCTCCGGGAAATGACTAGCCTGCCCGCGAATAGGAAATGCTTCGACTGCGACCAGCGCGGCCCGACCTATGTCAACATGACAGTGGGCTCCTTCGTCTGCACGACCTGCTCGGGCATCTTGTGAGTTTTCCCTTCGACTGAACGCTTCTTTTTCTCTCGCGTTTTGAGCGCCGCGCCGTCGGTCAAGGGCTCGGTGCGGTCCGCCGCTGACTTGGCTGTTCCGTTAGCTCGCATGCTAGCGGTGAAGTCGAGACAGGTAACGCCGCCCGTTCCCTCGGTTCTGCCCGAGGCCGCGGGGCTTGGCTCGGGTAGTGTCGGCGCTTTGTCGCGTCCGCTCAATGCGACCCGAGCCGTCTGAATGGGTTATTGTTCGTACGGTCGGTGTTCGTCAAATGCTCAGATAACCTAGCCCGCTGTAAGATATCTCGCTATCCCGGCTCAAATCAGCACGCCTCCGGGGAACGTCCTCCCGGGTGAACCCTATCTGGACCTCTACGAGGCACGCAGCAAACAAACACGGGAGATAAGCAGGCGCAGGGTGGGTCCCTCCACGACTTGGGAAGTAGTTGAAAGATGAAGCGGGGCAGTGGGTCGCCGGCCGCGTCTCTTCCCTCTCTGCTCGTTGCGAAATCGCCGCGGATTGTGAAGTCGATTTGAGCAATATCCTCATCCAAGCTCACGCCCATTTACCGGCACACATGGAGCAAACGTGTTTACCCAATTTGTCATCCATGAATATTTTCATTTGTCAGGGGACTCTTGTTTATTCCCGTTGTTACTGCGCGGCTGGCGGCTCGTTGCCAAGTGACTAAACATCTTAATCACCACTTGAGCAATATTTCGAATTCCACGTTCCTTCTGTACGAGTCTGGGATCGCAGTTGGGGTGGATCGGGGGCAGAAGCACCTAAATCAGGCCAGGATGAAGTTAGAATGAGGTTAATTACTGCTTTTTAGATGCACAGGGGTGGGTTAGCGTAGGCAGTCATTGTATTCCTCTCCTTTGGGCCATAATGGGTAACAGTAGATGAGGCTTATTAAACACTGAGTAATGAGCACCCTTCAAACTTAAACTACCGATGATGAAGGTGAAAAGAAGTGGCTGAACATATGTCGACTGTTTCTAAGCCAAAGTTTAATTGAGGCATCATTTTGCGGCAATTAGGGTATTTGAAAGCACACGGATGCGTCTATCAGCTTTGTTGATCTGGACACTACCCTTTCCTCATCCTTCTTTTTTTTTTTTTTTTTTTGAAAAAGTGAACCACAGTGTTGCAAAGAGCAGCAATTCTCACATCCTGCCACAAATCCTGGTCAGGATGAACTCCAGCACATTACCAGTGTCGTTTTGAATCTTCCTGGTGCACTGCAGCAGGGTTTCCCTCCAGGATTCCTTCGTAGCTCCGGCCCTGACCCCATCTTTACTTCACAAATCTTCTGGGTGCTTGTTCAAAGTACCATTCCTGTGTCATGACCCCCCTACGCCCCACCCCCAGCCTGTCAAGGTGCCATGAGTGTGTGTTTGTTTCTCATCAGACCATAGTCCCCAAATCACCAGTGCAAAGGTATAAATAATTTTAAAATTCTTTTTAAGCTATGTTTTATCTTTGTCAGTGTATTGTACACCTTTAAATGTGAATGCTTAAGTTGTTTACTTGTCTCCTCTTTTGGCTTCGTAGCTCCAGCACTGTTGCCTTCATGGAAAATGTTCTCTGCTCAGTATTCAGAACTGCCTGCAGATATAAGAAGTGCAGCCATTTACGGCTGAAGATTATGTTGATGTTTTTCTTTTTGGTTTGAGGGCTTGATGATACATGATACCCAGTGTTGTAAGACTCCCAACTGTACTAGCTTTTTGAAGCTGATATGGATATTTAGGGATTAATATTTTGATTTTGATAAAATGGGTTGACTAAGGTATATTATTAGGTCTCTACTCTTGAGCACATATGGCAAAACCCCAAATCATATTTTATCAGAGCTCTATATTTAAAACTGAAATGAGTCGTCAATATTCTGATCATTTCACACATTTGTGTGTGATGTCCCTTCATAGTTGTGATCTAGATTTGCTTGGTAGCTTACACCCAATGTCATTGGGTCTATTCTTGCTCATCCACGGAGGTACTCTAGATATTTCTGGGACACCTATTACTGGGTGCACCATCGTGGCCATGCTTTATATATGTCAGATTACTTACTCCTACTTTAGTGCATGTGTTGAGGGATGTTTTGACTCGGTCTTATTTGACTTTCTCAGTGTTCCGTATCAGATTTCCTTGAAATTTCCAATGTTTTTCATCCCATTTGACTAAATGTTGTTAAACTGAACTGTTGTTTTGATGAATAAATACAGGTTGTCAGCAATTAGCATTTTCATAGCCTTTTTGGTTAAACCGATACGTACATTTAAATTATTTTACAAAATCACTACAATCGCAGAGTTGTATTGTTATGGTGCTGGGTTTATTGTGGGCAAGTATTGTAATCTTCAGGGTTGGTGTTATTCCTTACCGAACAATATCTTGATACATTTCAGGTGATTTCTAATCATATTAATGCTCACTTGGAAGCAGCAGCTAAGGCTTGCCTCTCACGCTTTTTATTTTTTTTATTTTATAGTTTGTATTTTCTCATTTCATGTCAAAGGAAGGGCATTGGGTTGCATTCAGCGTCTCTTGTTCTTCAGCTAACAAATACCACGTCCACCCACAGGCGAGGGCTGAATCCCCCACACAGAGTGAAGTCCATCTCCATGACCACATTCACACAGCAAGAAATTGAATTCCTACAGAAACACAGCAATGAGGTATCACACACTCACTCACACACACACACACACACACACACACACACACACACACACACACACACATACACACACACTCTCACACACACACACACACACACACACACACAGATACCCATACTCTCACACACACACAAACATACAGATACACA
>CAAKHD010013143.1:418162-444067 GCA_901007705.1 Fistularia tabacaria | reverse complement strand
CTCCGCCCTCCCAGTCTGCCCCCCCTACCACCTCCCCCCATTCTGCCCACTTTCAAAGCCAGTCAGGTGGGGTCCTTTTTTATCCAAGGTTTCAGAAAGTCTTTTTTTTTTTTTTTTTTTTTTTTTTAAGAGCAGACCAAAGAGCTGTATAATCATAATTATCATCATCTCATGCTAAAGTTCCTTTGTTTTTTTGTTTTGTCCTCCCTCACCCCCCCACATTCATTGTGCATGTGTTAATGTTTCCCTGTTTGTGGCTGCAGCACCTCAGGGTAACACAAACACCAACTTTGCCAACTTTGATGCATTTGGAAACACTGCAATTCCATCCCATCTGAGCACATCACCCCCCTCAAAGTCCTTTTCATCAGGTACCCGGCTGTCGTCATTTCCCTCTGTCCACATACGTGCACTCACCCTCGCTTCACCCCAATGTGTCCACTAGACAAGCCCGGTCGACCCAGCAATGCTCTACCAGTGCTCCCAAGTACTGATTCTCAGCTATTTGCTGAACATGTTATGAGAGGCAAAAGAAAGTACTTGGACTAAAATGTAAAGGTTTTAAGATGATGCACAACACAATGTATGCTAAAGAAGTGGTTGCATTTTCACTTTCTGGGTACATGTTCATAAATGTGTGTAGTTGCATGCGCTGTAGCGACCATTAAAACTCAAAACAACACTGACATAACCAGATTTGATAACCAACCTGAAGGACTTCATTCTGAGAGTTGTGGTCAGAGAACCTGGACACTTCAGTGAAAGAACAGTTACAAAAATGCTTGTTTGTGCAGTTTTTTAGGATGCTAAATTTCTTGGAAAGAACAGCCGTGTTGGACAAAATTGGAAAGAGCAGGTCACTTTTTAGAAAATCGAAATTGGGCAAGAAAATTGCAGTCGCTGCATCTCTGGTCGGAATAAAATGCTTATCCATAAATCAATCTAACATTTCATTATTTTACTTTTTCACGTTAGGAGTCTACTGATGTATATCCAAGGCAGTTGACTTCGCACTGTATATAAAGATTATTTTCTTAATAGGGGGAGGCGTGCCAATTCCATCTATGTCAAGTGCTGTCCCTGCCCCGTCCCAAACAGGGAGCTGCACGGAGGATCGCTATGCTGCTCTGGCTGAGTTGGACAATGAGCTCAGCTCCTCTGCTACCACAGCCAGCAGTGTGCAAGGGTGAGAGTTGCACATCGTCCAGTGCACAGTCAGAATCCCAAGACTACAAAGCTGTTGTGGGGATCATGCATTGATCCAATGAATAAGCTTCGTAAATTCCTATAATTTAGTTGTAGCAATGAATTTAAATCTCATCAAAAATTTGATGAAGGCTTTTGTTAAAGTTTTGAAGGTAAAAGGATTTTTTATTTATTTATGTTTTTAATCTGTGAAATTGCTCCTCGTCTTGCATATTCCATGTGTTAATGATGTCAGAATGCTAACATCAGCATCCACTTGACAGGAATTTATTTGGACCTGTTCTGGGATCGTCGCCTGCTCAAAATCCACCTGTATTACCCAGTATGCAGCCAGGCTTTGGAGGTGGCCATTATCATTTACCGGCACTGTTGTTCATTCACTGCAGAAATTTATATTTTAAAATGATGCAACCTCACACACTGTGTCTCCTACTCCATGAAACAGCTGTCCCCTCAACAAATCCCTTCGTTGCTACGGCTGTTGCCCCAGAGATGGCCACCAACCCTTTCCAAACGAACGGCAGAGCTCCAACTGTAGGTGTGTGTAATTTTTAACTGATGTGTGACAAACACCACACATCTCTGTTTTGACATCTGTTACTATTTTGTACTCAGTATGTCGCTGTTACTTTGCTCAGAGATATGCCACTGTATTTAGAACTTAGTCCTCCTTATGTGATTGTGTGTGTACGTGCGCATAAATGGTATGTGTGTGCATTCACTGTACACGCATGCTGTGTGTCTTGTAGCCTCATTTGGTACTGGTTCTATGAGCATGCCCGCTGGCTTTGGGAATGCTTCTTCCTACTGCCTCCCGACCAGTTTCAGCGGAAACTTCCAGCAGCAATTCCCAGGCCAGGCCCCCATCCCTTACTCTCAACCCGGGGCCTACCACCCTCAGTCTAATGGTTAGTGGCCTCCCACGTCCTGCCGTCCTTCTACCCTGTTCTACCTGTGCAGTATCATTCAGTGACTTGAATCAAATGCTGGATTTTCCCAGGCATGAATTGAAAGAAGCGTCTATTGTCATGAGGGCCTTCTGCATGGGGAATTGAGTATGTCTGCTTGAAGGAAACCAGATGAATGACTTGTCAGTGACGGCTACTGCACAGTGAAAGGTGGTTGCATTTAGTGTGTAATGCTTTGGGGTTCTGCTGTGTACAGGATTCTTGACTTGAGCTTTAATTGGTCCTGAAAAATTTGGCCCAAGCATGGCAATTCATGCACAATTTACTTTTTATTATCCATTAGATAGCAGCAGCCTAATTTCTCCCCATTAAATCGCATACTGAAGGTATGAGGTTTTTTTTTGGGTGAGGACCATGAGTCATTGTTACTGCCAGTTGTCTTTGAAAGCAGTGCAAATTGCGATAGGGTGTAGGGCAAACCTAAGCCTGTCATGGAAAAATATTATGTGTCACAGGATTAAAAACAATGCATCTCGGCCATGAAAATAAGATCTGACCAAGATACGGCAAAAGTTGCTTATGGTGAACACAGTAGACAGTCTACAGATTTAAAGCTGTAATCTGGACTCATTAGAAACTTGTTTAATTCACATTACACCTGAATGCAATCTGACCTGCTGGCCTCGGCTCATGTGTTGTTTTTTTTTAAAGTTCCTTTTTTTATATTTTTATACCTTTCTGATTTTGTTTAAAAGGACAAACTAATAATTAATTTCACTGAAAGGGATTTTTTTTGTCCGATTCATTACATGTTTTTCTTTTTGGCCTGAGGAAAAAAGAAGAAAAAAACTGTTGTACTTCCTTGTTTCTCTATCATCCCAAGGCCCTGCATTCCCAGTCTATGGTCAGAACAAGCCCTCCATGACGCCCTTTGGTCAGCCCATGGCTGGCCCAGGCATGTCCAATAACCCATTCATGGTGAGCATGCATGTCTTTTTTTCCCCAAGATTTAGTTATTGTCTAAGAAATGTAAAGGATGTGTAACCATGTATAATTGCTTCCTGAGTATACCCAACTATAAAACACTAACAGTCCTCTCTGTTTGTAGGCGGGAGCCCCAGCTGGGTCTTTCCCCTCAGGGGGTTCCTCAACCAACCCTTTCCTGTAGCACAGCTCTCAGTCCTCGGCACCAGAGGGCAGCATGCAGCACATATTCAACGCACCCGTTCCGTCGTCACACTATTAGTGGCAGTACATTTCTAAACAAACAAAAAAAAAAAACTGAGACTGTTTTTTTTTTTTCTTTCTTTCTTTTTTTCATAAAAAAAAAGTTTACAACACTATGAAGGAGTACAGAGGACTATATTAAAGACTAAGGGACTGTTATGGGGGGTATGTACTGTTTGGATTATATACAATCCGTTATATGCTTTTTATTTTTTGTTTATGACTGTAAGCTTTGTGCATATCACCATTTGTAATCGAAATTAAGTACATGTTATATAAAACAAGGACAGAGTTAACAAAGGTGAGTATACACATACCTTGTGGAAAGAACCACTACAAACTATTGTATGTAAGGGTTTACAATTTAAGATAACTAACAGGGTCCTTTCCAAATCTGTGTTCCACTGTTTGAAGCAAACATGGAGATGCAGGTATTTTTGCAAAAAGGGATTTAATTCATTATTTTAACATTGCTACTATTCAGGCACTATGGCCCAAATTGTTCTTGACGACTTTCAGATCAACAGTCACCAGTTGCCTATAACCAAAAGCAACCAAGGTCAAAGCTTTTAAAATTAGTCTAACTCATATTGGCAGTGTCTATGATTACAGAACAGTTGCAGGGTTTATTGTAGGCTGATACCACGGCACCTCTTTGGGTATGAAGCCAGTGGAGACTTTAGTCTGTCACATCCACCAGAGCACAAACGGAGAGAAAGTCATAAGGAGGGCCGGCATCACGACGATAATTTCTTCATCTTGTAAGCCTGTAAACCATTAGTAGAATTATTCTAAATACTCTCAATAATCTCTTGTTTGTTTAGAATTTCCAAGGAGCAGATCTCAAATATTCACTGTTCTATAGTTATATGCTAAGGATGTATGCCTCAGGTTTGTGGGTCTGACTTTTGGACAGCCTCAGTGCAACAGGTGAAGTAGTCTTAACAGGGAAAGGTGGAGTTCTCAGAGCCCATTTAGTAAATAAAAAATAAAAGCATTTGAATAGTTACACAGGTCAGGTATATTATATTCACAGCACTCCTGGAATATGTTCTTTGTCTTATTATGAAACTAAAAGAGTGAGGAACAGGTGAGGAGAAGTAATAATCTCCCTACACCACTAAAACTTGGATTCATTTCAATTCTGGATAAGACTGTGGAGAACTAGGGTTTCACACGTGCCACCCATGACTAACAATGAAATTTGATGTACTTGTCTTTGCAAGAATAGGTAAGTAAATGTGTACATATATAAATATATGTATAAATAAATTAAAGATTTTTAACGACTCCATATATTTGTGTAAATGAAACTTGCTGTCTTACTGGAACCAAAACAGGATCTGTTCTACGAGGAAGCAGAACAACATGTACCTCATTCTTTAAGCAGTTTATCACAATGTAATAAACCTCACCTCCAGAGACCTTTTATGGACACTGTTTGTGCTATTGCAGGATAAATGATAGTGTTTCACAGAAAAACAGTGTCAATGCTCATTTTACCCTTTATTGAAAATCTAGTCATGAATAAAATAGAAAGATAGTAAAGGTTGAAAATATACAGGGTCAACTTTTTCATGGCGATATGAAGCCCGTCAATGCGCCGAAAATACTTTTAAAAGGTGCATTAAATCAAATGAGAGAATTTCACCATGAAATTTACTTCCTTTGGAAAGCAAAGGCCACACAGAAAAACTGGAGAATATGACGAAAATCCCACTCATAGCGAATTTCAATGCGGCGACTTATGCGGGCCTGCCTTGGTCGCGCCGATGTTACCATGTCAACACACAAACTGACATGGCGTCCCTTTTGACCGACCCGTTGTTCGAGATATCAGGACAGGGTCCCGCACCTGACAAGAACTTTTATTATTTTTCTGTCACCAAGGAAGATGTGAGTAAAGATATTTTACCCCAAGTTACTAAACGTCATTACTTTTCGCTTTTTGACATCAAACGCGTTCGTTAACGCGGTTAACGGAAACGTCAATTACCTGTCGTTCACCTCTGACGTCGACGGTTAGCTTCAGCGGAAATGTTCGCTATGTTTATTCCTGTGACAGATTCTACTTGTTTAAGTCACTAAAGAATACCTAAAAAGAAGACTAATAAAAAAAACAAAACAAACAGGAAATACTTTAATTTTTACGTGGAATATATTGTACAATGGTCGCGTGTTTGTGTGGAGGAGAGGTACATATAGAACTGCTTGAAACAACAACAAAAAAAAAGCGTGTCCTTTGATAGTCCGATGACGAAATACTTCCAATGGTCACTTCCAGATCATATGGAGGTTCTGGAGGATCTCCATCAGGGCTGTGTACAGGTTCGCTAAGCCAGAGGAGCTGAGGGAATCTCGCCAGGACTTCCTGGATGACAATTGGCTGCAGAGTAAGACCACATTTAACGTCACGGTGTTCACTCCCGTGTGTATGTCTCTGCACTGAGGAGAGGCAGCAGTGAGGGCTGGAAATTGTGGAAGTCAGAAGTGGATGCGTGGCACTGACAGATTCTGAACTGATAAAATCATATGGTCATACAGTGATAAAATGCTCCAAGTGAGGATTGTGTGACTTTTGAAAGTAAATAAATAATGGATGATGGATTCCCCAGAGTAGTGCAGTACCCATTCCTGGTGACCTCACAGACAGCGTGCTTCCTCTTTGTGACATCAGTGCTTCCCCTGTCAGTTTGCGTTGAGTCTCTTTTTTAAGTATTCTTTGCGACTGTTCTGGTGTCTGTGAATATTATCTGGGATAATTTCATAAATTGGATCAAACAATATGACTGCTGAAACTGTCAGGACTACCTTTGTACAAGTTTCTGACGCAGTACTATCTATATCATCAGAGATCTAACTGTATGGTATATTTTTCTGTATAACTAATCAGCTAACTTAAAAGATTATCAATAGGTTATTGTATATCCAAATCAATTATATCTCAAACAATTCGAACTTGCACATGATCACTGTGACAAGTCACTGTCCCAAGATTTGACTTGCTTTAGAAGTAGTCTCTTAATGAAGCACTATTTAGAAAAGTCATTTTTTAAGATTGGCACTAAATACATGGCGAATCATAATGAATTACTGACTTTATGGTAAAACCAAAACAAAACTGCAGTAAGTTATAGTTACTGAATGGTTTCATAGTATATGGTGCTGCTACTGCAGAAACCAAAACATTTCCAGAAAAGGAAGCAGTTATACAGCAAAATGACAAATCTCTTATAGTCTGATGTGCAGATTATGCATTTGATCTCAGGGTGTAACAATCCAACGTTGCACAGTAAATATTCTCAATTTGACATGGTGAACTGCTATAAAGTCCATTCCCTTGTGTTTGTCAGAGCTGAGATTTGTAATGTGACAAACATGCTCATAGGTCTGCCTGTGATTTGTAAAGCAGAGAAATAAAACAGACTCCATTCAATACTTGCAACAAAAGCCCCTTCATTTTTGCATAACGATATCATGAGTAAATTGGCTTTTCATTGTCCAGAAAAATAAATGGTTACATGTCTACTTCTATCTGTCCTCACAGATGGAGTTTGCTTGGCAACTCTTTATTTGCAGCATTCACTCATTTCCTACATTAAAAAAATGACTTATTAGTTTATTTGTAGAATTCACTGTTGTTGAATGTAACATTAAGGAGAACAGAAAATAAAGGCTTTAAATTATTTTGGCCTTATGAAAATCACTGGATACTCAGGTTTCTGTTCATAAATACTGATCAAATTTTGATCAGATGGCAGGAAAACTAATCTTCCTCTCCCCCAGGTGATATCAGGAGGGTCTTTGGTCATAGGATCTTGCAGTACACAAAGGCTTTGTGCCATGGCCAGTATGATTATCTGGAGCGCCTGTCTGACACTTTACTGCTGCAGATAATAAATCACCTGGAACTGGAGGATGTTGGCCAGCTTGGACGGACATCACGCAAGTTGAGGCGGGTGAGTTCAGATCACAAAATTATTCACCTCGTGTGGGATGCAGCATCTTGGTGGGCTGTGAAGGGACTTTGGACCCTTACTTTCTTACAGTTGTTTTAAAAGCGTCACCACAGACCGACTTTCACAGAGAAACACTGCTTTTCCTGCACAGCAAGATAAGTGCAGTTGCAGTGGGTTTGAGGCAAAGGCAAACATTTCTGCATCTGCTCACATAATACTTCTGCTCCTTAGCTCTGCATGTCAGAGGAATTCTGGGAGCAAGCGGTGAGGCAGCGATGCAACACGGTTTCAGCAGAGATATCGGCATTGGCACTCGAGGTGGGCTGGCGCAGGGTCTTCTTCACCAGCAAGCTGCAGCTCCAGAAGATGATCAATCGCCGGAGAAAGAGGACAGAGGAGCAACACGAAGAAGACGCTTCTGACCCGGATTCAGAGACAGAGGGAACTCCTGATGAGAGTTCAAAGATGGACCACACATCTGACCCAGAGGAGGATTCTCACCCTGACAGTATCTCGGTGCAAGCCTCAGAAGTGTGACTCCAACGTTTTTCCTGTGATGTTGACTCTTGTCCTTAATCCTGAGCCAGAGGTCGGGTCTCATTACAACCCCCTCGTGTCTTAACAATTTGTCATTGACCCCAAGTGCTGTGCACAGGCAGCTGGAGGAAACTGACTACAGTGTAGAGTCATGTTATCAATCATAATTATTATAATCATAACAGAAGTCCTACGTTTCCAGCTTATTGTCATGACAACGTGCTACTAATTTGCCACAAATGCCTCACTATAAAATGACTTAATTTATACTACCTGCCAATGTTTTTTTTCTTTTTGTCAAAATCAAACAGGGATATATGATGTTTAGTTTGAATTCCTTGATCTGTTATAATAGTCAAAGGTATTTAAACTAGTTGGGCCATGATCTTTTGTCTAGATATATTGTAACCCCACAAGAAATGAGACATTATGAAGAAGAATAAACATTTAATGAACAACACAAAGCTCTGGTCCATGTGGATCACAAATGACAGAGTGCTTATTGTTGAGGGGAGAGTTATCTGTTCCCTATGTCTTGACCATGCCTAGCCAATATGCACATATTTTAATAGGAAATCAATGGCCTCATGTACCATCAGGCTGTTGCCCAAGATGGACGAAAGCTCTTCATAGTTGCTGTATCGCAACCAGAATAGCATTGCAATTTGGAAAGAAAAAACACATTATTATTATTTTCATGCATGGAGAGTCATGGACACACACATCCAGCCAAAAAAAACAAACAACTTACCATTAGGAGGCCCAACCTCCTTATGACATCAAACACTTCGTAATGTTAATGAATCAAACTTCCTGATGACCTAAAGGTGGCATCTCAGATACTTTAGTAATTTTGTGTATATTTCTTTTAATTCTATTCTTAAATTTTAGGTGATCTATTTGTGTTTTTATTTAAAGATTGTCTTGCCAATTTACCATGACATTTTGCCATTGGGTTGTAAATGAAGCAACAAGATAATCAATAAAAGCCACATGAAGTAATTGTTAAAATGTTTTATTGACAGAATAGATAAGAAAGGACATTTTGAGAGTTAGGAGGTCACTTCATATTTTCTTAAACTTTAAGACAATCTATTTTCTAAACTATGAAATTTTATCTATCCTTCCTTATACATACCTTTTTACACGTTGCTCCACAGACTCAGTGAATGTTTAATCCACTTTGTTGTTTGCCTGCACTCACCATGTGTTGAACTGCCTATTTATTGTGCACTCTGGTCTTCCATCTTCCCCGCTGCTCCACGACCACACCCTGTCCGCTGCCTCTCTTGGCTGAAAGCTTGAGACAGTAATAGGATGGAGTCAGAGCATGTAAAGACCACATCGTGGCCTGTGTGGTCTTAACCTTTACGCCCTCGTCAGGACACGCTAATCCACCCAAGGGTAAAGGAGCAGGCTGCTCAAAGATAAAACACCTAAACCAAAGTGGATTAAAATAGCGCTAGACATCACTTTTGTATATGTGTCTTCAACTTGATCTCTGCTCACTTTTTAACCTCTTTGCCTATGTATTGTTTCATACCTGTTATTTTTACCACCAGTTTTTAAGGGCACGCCATCCACATTTTATAAACAGCTACATGTTCAGAGTTTGACTCACATACTGACCTCTGGCGAGGCCAAGAGAACTTTCAAATGAAATTCATCACTGTGTTTTACACTAAATCATACATATCAATGTCAAAAAATATATAGGTGAATGATTTAAGATTTCAAATTTCATAGTGTTAAAATTAATACAAAATCCAACATTGAAAATGAAACATTCTGTTTCCAAAGCTCCAAGAAATAACCCAAATTTATGATAGTTCCCAGAAAATGATGAAAATGTCAATAAACTCATTGCCTCACAGTCAATAGAAAAATCCCATTACATCCACCATGTTCAATAAAAATCAGCCTGGATTTTTTTTTGTATAATCCCATTAACAAACTCAACCAGTCACATAACCTCCTTGGAGGAGGTGGTGAATGACGGGCCCTCAGTGAGAGTGACACGACTCAGCAGGTGTTCGCCGTAGGATACACGGGACACTCATAGTGACTTGTGATTCCCTGCCTACCTTTCTCCGCTACTTTGACACTGTTAAACATGCGATCTTCAGCTTCTTCTCCTCGCCTCCAGGTGGCTCAAGTGATTTACTTAAAATATGATTCATCAACTGACATTTGACAGCTATAATGGGGTTTATGGCAGATCTATTAAATTGGCAATATTCCTCTGTATTCGAAATTGCAGTTTGGTAAAATGTAAGAGAGAATATAATGTGAGCTGGATTAATTATCTAAACTTCTTGTTTCCATTTATTTCCATTCTTTTTTTGTCTTTTCTGTAACCATTCAACCAGCCTTTGCGGTCTCCCTTAAGTCAAAATGTCAGACAGCAAGCAAATCTCTTGATCTTGCGCAGGGTACTGAGACCGTCTGACCATTTGAGAAAGGATTAGCTAATATTATCTGAGGTTTACCTTACTGCACTGACTTATAGAACATTGGGGGTGATGCGAGGCTACAGCCAACAACAGGATAGCAGAAACCACACGATCAAAAGTGCCATGAACATTTAATCTAAGCTTGTCTGCTGTTTAACAGTGGTACAATATTGTAAAACGCTATTATAATCTTTCTAGGAATCAGCGTGATGAGAAACCGTGTCTGTGTTTGGCTGGATTGTGTAGTATCACTGTCAAGGGTTCAGGTGTATCAGAGGTCTTTGGTTTAATCTGGGCTCGGTCACATGACTGAGGTCATACTCTGTGGGCTTTTTATAAATGGGACATTCCAAAGCCGTGGTGTCACAATGATGTGATCGTCTGAGTCGCTCTTGCGCTTTAATGAGGGTTATTTAGCCAGACCCTGGAAGTTGTAAAGAAAATATAAGGAACGTTAGCGTTATTTTTGGTTTTAAAATCCAAATACATCAACACTACTTCATTGGCGGTCAGTGGCCAGAACATAGTTTGAGTTCTACTGAGAGGTCCTGGCATGCATATGGACCTCCAAACATAAATACTAAGGTATAAAGTATTTTAAGCTTCAGTCTAAACACTGTATATGGTTTTGTTAACCTGAAATAAGGGATTGATTGATAGACTTGGAAGAAACACAACAAAATGAACAAGAATTTAATGTTAGCTGACAGTCAAGCAAAAATTCTGGAAATGGGAGTCTTGCCATGGAGCACTGCAGAGGGGCAACAGTGCTAAGTTCAATGATGGGTAGAATGGTATTTTGCTTTAAATCCTAAATGTCGTCTGACTATTTATAACATTGTGCAGTCAAACGTTATAGGCACACTTCATACGCACTGTAAAAATAGAATCATACACAGTAATAATGTGACGGAATATTTGGATTTAACATATCTGCAAACTCACAGGAGGAGTTTGTGTTGATTCAAGAGGCTCACGAGAGCCCTTGTGGGTCGAGCCAGAATTCTAGTTCTACGTTACTGAAAAAACACAAAAATACAAAAACGTTGACAGGAAAATCTTAGAAATGACGAATGTGAGTGATCTAAATATAATCAGAAAATAGCCAGAAAATTTGTTCCAAGTAAGAAAACGATTACAAAATAAGCGTCAAATATACAATTAAAATATTGTGCATATAAGGAAAAAAAGAAAGTAATGTTGTTATCTTAATGGTCAAACTTGTTTCTATGGATCTGGCCCCCGCAGGTTGAAATTGATGTTGAAATGAATTTAATTTCTTCAAAAAGTTTTCTGATCTGGTAGATTTATGCATGATATGTATTATTATATCCTGAATGAAACAACAGGAGGGAAGGTTGTTCAAGAGAAAGCTTGCTTTATTGAAACCAGGTAAAAAAATGGCTGAAGTTTTACTTTCACCCTCCATTTGGTGCACAGTCAACAGAGGCGACCAGACCACTGTCACTGACGACCGAGAGCACCATGAACAAAAAAAAAAGGGCTACAAAGCCTCTTAGGACAGAGCCCGCTTATGATTCCCTTTCCGTGCACAGCATCCTTGAATAGACCACACAAAGATCCTTAAGCCAAAATCCTTCCCTAGTATTTAATTCTAAATGAGTAATTACTGGGTGTGTCAGTGTGTCTTTGGTTTGAAGGTAGGCTGGACGAAAGAGCTCATTTGTAGTCTGACTCCGCAAAGACGCACACCTTCATAAAGACGCCGCACTCGTACTGACAGGGTTTCCCTGGGGAGCCTCTGAAGAACTCAGTCACTTAGGGGGGACAGACCACATACAGCCGGCAAGATGTGTGACATGGGGGGACTGGATAACCTGGTGGCCAACACGGCCTACCTGAAAGCCCAGGGCGGTGATGACAAGGAGATGAAAAAGCGTCGTCGCAGCTTGTCTCTTCCCAAGCCTGAGCAGTGTAATGCAATGAGGGCTTCTCTTGACAAGGACTTTGTATCACTTTGTGAAAAACAGCCCATTGGCAAAAAGTTTTTCCGCCTGTTCTTGGCAAACAACGCCCAGTTTAAGCTTGCTGTCGATTTCCTGGATGAGCTTTATGATTGGGATCTGGCTGAAGGCGCGACGAAAGACAAGGCGCGTCAGAACATCATCAACAAGTATTGCAAAGCTGACTCCAAGACCTTCTTGTCCTTTCTTACCGGAGAAGCATCTGAGAAATGTAAGGCCGTGAAAGACGACAACTTTGAGGAAGTGATGAAAGGCAAAGTCCAGGAGGGCGTAAGAGAATACCTGAAAGGCAAACCCTTCACAGATTACCAAGGTAGCCCAATGTTTGATAAATTTCTTCAGTGGAAGGAGTATGAGAAGCAGCCTATCAGTGATAAATACTTCTATGAGTTCAGAACCCTGGGGAAGGGAGGCTTCGGTGAGGTAAGTCTCCAAACACATCTATATGTATTATAATGTGTGTATGTGTGTGGGTGTATGCGTATAATTCAGGGCCTTTAGTTAGAGCGGCCCAAAGTAAAGGACACGTACATTTCAAAAAGGACCATCAACATCCTTTTTACGATTCTCAACTATGTCAAATGTTTCAGAGACTTTATTAGCTCTGCGTCTGTACTGCAGTTGAGAGTGATTTCTATATTCTGGAGTTAACTTGAGATTGAGAACAACTGAGCAGCATTGAATGAAAGAAAAAGACTTTCTTGGATAGACGATCATAATCAAAGAACCATGAGGATTTGACTTGTCTGATTGTGACAAGTTTAGAAACAATAGATTTGACATAAGGTAATAAATTTGAAGTCAATTTGACAAAAAGTACATTCATGTACAAGAAACTAGAAGAAATAAAACAAAAAGAAAAAAAAAAACAGGAGTAATATGAAATCCTGTACATCAGCTCAATGATCACTGCTCAGTTTCTGTCAAAAAATGTATATTATTAGTTAGTTCTGGCATATTTTGGAAGCTATGATTTATTTGAGAAGAATTTGTAAAAACACAAACTTGAAATGTGAATACGAACCATAAATAACACAGGGCCAAGAACTATGCCTTGGGGACTCCCATTTCTGATTTATCGAGAGGCTCAGTCAAGATATGAGCTGCAGGATTAAGTATCTGAGCTCATTGCCATAAACCGCTTTGACAGATTATCAAAATGAGAAATAAATTTTTTTCAAACAAAATATTTCATACAACAGTGAAAATCTAAAAAGTGATTTAAATATATTTTCAAAGTCTAACACAAAGTTCAAAAGTTCTTTGCTTCATGTTTAACTGTTCATGACCCTTAATGCAGAGGGCAAATATAAATCTCTCTCTTTATAGCAGCCACATTAGTAGTAGATGTTCAGTTAAGAATCAGCCCCCAGGGGACAAATAAAGCTTGTTGAATTTGAATTTCAATGTAAAGATGTCAATGAGACAGGAGGCAGGTTGTCAACAACATGTTGCTGACAAAAATCAATTTCTCTGGAATACATTTAATCTGGTTCCATTGATGCCCCGACTCTATATTTCACGAGATCCTGAGAGTCATGGAATGAGATCTCTAAAATATCCATGCGCTTGGCAAGGATTGGGATTATTAGTGATTATGTCAATAGTCTATTGATCACATAAAATCAGTTCCTGCTGTGAGAGAGTAGTTGTTGCATAAAGAGATGAGTACAGCCATTAAAATGCACAGTTCCTTGAGATAGATATGTTTGAGTGCGTTGTCAAAATTAAGGCAGTACATCAGTACAAAGATATCGGTTAGAAAACTGGTTAAAAGAATTGATTCGACTAAACAAAAAATCATTCGGCTTTTCCAGGTATGTGCTGTTCAGGTGAAGAACACAGGCCAGATGTACGCCTGCAAGAAGCTGTGTAAAAAGCGGCTGAAAAAGAAAGGTGGTGAGAAAATGGCCCTGTTGGAGAAAAAGATTCTGGAGAAGGTTAACAGTTTGTTTCTGGTCAACCTGGCCTACGCTTATGATAGCAAGACCCACTTGTGCCTTGTCATGACCCTGATGAACGGAGGAGATCTCAAGTACCACATTTACAACATCGGCTACGATGGCAAGGGTGTGGACAAGGGCATTGAAATGAAGCGTATCATCCACTACACGGCGCAGATCACCACTGGGATTCTGCATCTGCACGAGATGAATATCGTGTACCGTGACATGAAGCCGGAAAATGTGTTGCTGGACAGCGTAGGCCAGTGCCGACTTTCAGATTTGGGTCTGGCCATAGAGATCGCGCCGTCGAAGTCCGTCACCCAGATGGTGAGTAGATCTGATCAAACCAAAGATTTTCAGGTTTTCATTTTGCACGACTGATGCGTTCTTGTTCCCCAAAAAGGCACAGAATCTAACCTGCCGCAGTTTTACAGCCAGCGCTCTGACATGACCGAAGCCTTCAAATTTTGCATCTCTGATGAAAGTGTAGAAACATTTATTATCAATCATCTTTGAAGTACATGCACAAAAAGGCGTCAGAGGCATCCCGTCCTGCTTTAGATTGATGCAGATGATACCTGTCCGTCTTCATCCCTTTACCTCAGGGTGAAGCTCCGCCTAAAACTTCAAGCTCAAGCTTCTCGGTCATGTTGTCAATCCTGGTGGGCTCTTACCTTTAAATCCGGACAAGGATTACTGGATTGTTTAAAGATCTCGTCCGCTAATTTTCTGAATCCATTATATAACACATTTGATCCTTTGGCAGTCAGATTATAGAAGGCATTTATAGGCCCCTATTTTGTGAAAGTGCGGTCCTTTCAAAGGTCCAGCGCTTGTTTGAGTGACGAATAATACCATTAAGAAAGCTTCTCTCAGCAATAAGCTTCCAGAGGTCTCCTTGTGCCTTCAGTCTTTACCCTTTAGAGAAGGGCCTCAACAATCAGTATCTTTCTCTGGAACAACTCTGCACCTGCATTCTCTACCATTCGACCATTTTTGTTGATGCCTATTTGATGCGCAAGGCAGACAAGGAATCAAGACAGACCGGATCAATATGCATATAATTTGTTGCTCACATGATTTCTGAAAATGTCTCACGGTTTACATTCCGAACACGTTTTCCTCCATTTCTGTCTTAAAATACCTTCTGTGTGTTTAAGCTCACCTGTACAAAGCTGCCCCTGACCTGAAAAAGATGAGGAGTTTTGAAACAAAGTGTCTTTGCCGTAGCAAAGAGTAAGCTCCCGGCTCTATGAACGTCCAGTAAGCTCATTATCCAGTTCTCTGATGCTCCTCAGCCAGCTAAAGTGACTGGGCTGGCTTTGGTCCGCTAATCCTCTTTGCAGGCATTACACAAGTCTGTCCCTTATTAGATTGACAGATACAGGTAAAAGTGGAAATATGTTTAGAAAAGTTCATTTGCAAACAAGAGGACTGTACAACAACTGAACCATCCTAAGATACACACACACACACACACACACACACACACACACACACACACACACACACACACACACGCACACGCATATGTATATGTATATTCCAAATAAAGAAATGGCTTTTTGGCTCTGTGAGCCATACTTTAGAGGTTCTTAAACTAGTCGTAAAATCAGACTAACTACACGTGAGCTTTGTTATGAAAAGCCGCCAGGAGCAGAGGGTATTAAAGCAGGAGTTTAGAGACTACCTGATGTGACAGTAAGTATTCGGACATTTTAGAGCAATCCCTATTTTGGTCGGTACAATGTTACTGTCTTATTCCCTACACTCCTGAAAGTGAACTTATCATGTAAAAATGGATGCAGGAGCTCCATCCAGTCATATTAGGTGACACAGTGTCTGGTGCCCTCGCAAATGTGACAGCTAAATGGTAGCTTTTCCAAGTTCAAGTTCACTGGCTGGATACTAAATAGAGGGACAGTGTGTGTTATTGTCTTCTTGATATCCGGGCATTACCTCATCTGTTCTGCCTTAAGAGTCCTGTGAAAGATGGCTTTGTTACAGCATCGATCAGGAACTGCCTCCGGATTGGGCTTTGAATTTCAAACCACTTTGCGTTTTGTATTGGTCGTCTGTCACGAATTTCTGCCAATGGCTACAACACCCACGAATGGCCGGCGCTTATATAAGAGGCTGGAGAATTCTGCCAGTATGCAGACGCACACGACTCTTGACAGGTAGCAGGCTTAGCATTAGGATTAAGCCCCTGGTTCGAGACTTCAGGTGGGGCCACACAGGGATAGAGACAAACTGAGTGAGGGGGGCAGAGGAGCATGTAGAGAATGTTAAAGAGCGAGTGAAGATGTCAAAGACCAGATTAAGTCGGTAATAACCAACGTCATTGATCTGTGGAACACATGTCAACGGACACGGCTGAGAAATATCTCCAGTTTAGTAGAAAGAAACTTCTTGTCTTCTTTCTTTCCTCCTTTTTGTCACCTTCTTGTCAGTTTGACCAGCCACGTCATCCGTCCGCAAACGTAACGCGGCAAAAGACCTCCGGGTTGAAGATGAATAAAATATCGGTTTTCTTTTCCTGTTTCTACCCCCTTTCAGGCTGGTACCGGAGCGTACATGGCCCCAGAGCTTCTGAACAAGACTCCTTACAGGACTTCAGTGGACTGGTGGGCCCTGGGCTGCAGTATCTATGAGATGGTGGCAGGCTATACGCCTTTCAAAGGTCCGGACAGCAAGAAAGAGAAGGTGGAGAAAGAAGAGGTGCAGCGTCGTATTCTCAGCGAGGAACCAAAGTGGGAGCACAAGTGTTTCGACGCCAACACCAAGGACATCGTCCAGCAGTTCCTCAAGAAGAAAATGGAGGAGCGCCTGGGCGTCAAGTAAGTCCTACAACTAAGAACATCTACCGGCAGGCTGCGACACCGCGGCCCCGTGGTTTGAAGGTCAGCATGATTTGCAAGACTTTCATCCCTGGCATTATAATGGGACTGATGGAAGAGACTCCAAACACGAACACTTACTGCCCAGGAAAACCCTGAATTTTAAGCAAAATTGCCGATCTAAAGGTGCGATAGAGACGTAATCTTTTATTCTCCTCTGCAGGAACAACATGGAGGATCCCAGGAAGCACCCATGGTTCAAAACCATCAACTTCCCCCGCCTGGAGGCCGGCCTTGTGGATCCTCCGTGGGTGCCCAAGCCCAACGTGGTCTATGCCAAGGACACAGGTGACATTGCAGAGTTCTCTGAGATAAAAGGAATTGAGTTTGATGCCAAAGATGATAAATTCTTCAAGGAGTTTGGCACAGGAGCCGTATCTATCCCATGGCAGCAGGAGATGATCGAAACTGGACTGTTTGACGAGCTCAACGATCCCAACAGGAAAGAGGGTGCGGGGGATCTGGATGACGAAAAGAAATCGGGCACATGTATATTGCTGTGAGAAGCCAAATATTAGACGTCATATTAACGTACAAAAAAAACAATATTATTTTTCTGTTGTCAGTCAGATGCACACAAAGGCTGTTGTTGAAGATGGGTTTCGTTTCGGGAAAAAGCCAAGCACCTTTGATGGCTGAGGGCAGATGTACAATAGATCTCTAAAGGTTGCCGACGGTTTGTGTATTCACTTCGCCTCAGGCAAAGTGGAAAGTGTGGAGGATCCGCGGATCCACCTCAGAGAAGTAGCGGTAGAAGAATGAGCTCGCAAATTCACGCCAGAAATATTGCACCGGGTCATAAATAAGTAGTTGATAGAGTAAAATCGGCACATTTCAATCAGCAGGAAACCTTATTCAGAGCGAAGACTCATCAGTTAAAATTTCAGTGGGCTCCTGACACGCTTCTGTTCTGGCGGTTTGTGTAAAGGCCACACTATTTATAGCACCTCCCACCCTGTCATTGTCAATATTGATGCCAGAAAAGGTCAAACTGTTTGAAAAGTGCTTTTTATTATCATGTAGCAGGTACAGTATTAGGCGATCTCAAATTGTATTGTTTGACTGCAGGCATAGATCAACATGGTCAGCCCACTGTCCAACCGGTAGTTTCATTTTGTAAAAAACTATAACAAGCAAGTGTATATACTGTATATAAAGAAATGAATCTATATCTCTACAAGCAGGGAAAGATAAACTTGAATTTACAAATGCAGGATTTAGTTTTGAGATAAATACCGAATACCTCTTCAATGAGTCCCTCTTCTGTTGGTGCTACGAGGCTCAACCTTTGACTTACGGACTCTGATGCCCTGGGACGTTGGAAATGACAGGCACGCGCCGTCACTGCAGCCGTGGACGGAGAGGGGTATTTTAGAGGAGTCGCACAACAAATTCCTGGGAGAGGAATGTGCAGATTTCCCTGTCCTTGGCTCTGAAACACAGGGCTCTTATCTTAGTTTGAGATGAGTTTGAATAACTCAAGCTAGATCCTGAGAGAAGCTGCACTGTTGAGGTGATACAGCTTTATAGAAACTTGTTATTCTTCACTCAGGATAATAATTTTCAAAAAAAAATGTCTTGGCATTTCCAGGTCTTGTGCAGAATTGAGTTTTGGCAGTTAATGGTAAAAAGACATAAATGTAAATTGTGTAACACGTGATTGTAAATATTACACCAGATGAACTGCTATTTATGCTACAATAGATTTATCAGATGTAAAGCAGGAATCTATTTGAATCATTTGAATAAAGTTTAAATATATGTCTTTTAAAACGTGTCTCTTCTGTGATTTGAGAGGGATTCGTGAACTCACTGAGATCACATTGAATATGTTTCCTTTTTTAGTTCAGGTTTTCTTGGCTTTATGCAACTGGGAAGGAAAAATGCTGCTGAGCAGTGCTGAGTAAAACCTGATCCCATCGATTGGATCAATCCATCTCAGCGCACCGACTGCAGGTCGGCTACACTCGGGGCCAGTCAACGTTGGCAAGTTCATGTTTTAGCTGATAAGGAGATAACCAGCGTTATCCATGCACCCTCTTCTCCAGTTTCAAATCCCATAAGGTTGTCGAACTGCGCAGCTGCTAGAGCCGTGAGCCGATAACTCGATGGCCACGATGCTCAGCAGAAAAGTAGCATTTTGACATATTTTGAGTATCTACACCTTCTGGCTCGCAGGCGCAGACAAACATATTGGAATTCTGAAATGCACGCTGAGGACTCTCAAGAGGAGAAGGTGAAATGATTAAAAGATAAGTATGGTATGTTTGTTCATCTCCATCTCCGTTTGTTAACAGCGCTGCGACTCAAGGACAGCAAGAGCTTAAAGGACAAGGTGGATCCTTGCTCCTGCTAAACCCCGAGAGATTAACTCACATATAGCAAGGCTTGGAGAGAGAGTGCTGTTGACAGGGAAGGACAGAGCTACCGATCACTGCGGGCTGGTCGGATGGAGGCGCTGGGAAACGAGAGCAAACAAGAATCATCTGACTGTGTGAAGTGACTTCAGATAACACCCAGCTACCAATTTATCGGGGTACAAAGATACAATCGTATACTTACGCTTATCACTCATACAGGCTAATCGCCATGATAAATCATAGGATAGTTTTTGTAGCTTTGTAGTTTTTAGTATTTACTAAGGATGCAAATGCACATTACTGCCTACGGGTACAATATTTTCCTCATTTACAAGCGTCTTGAAGAAAAAAGAACATGCGTTTCCTTTCTTCATATCAGAGCAAAAATATGATCCACAAATACCAAGATAGAATTTTATCATGTTACCACAGCATCAATGGATTTTACAGTAACATTTCTGTTTTTCTTTCCATGTCACTTGCATGACTGGAAACTTGGTCAACAACTTTTGATCAACCGTTTTTCTGTTTTCAGGTCATGCAGTTTCAGTCTCTGCCATTTGTTAAACGCCTTAGTGAGGAAGACAAAAGTGGCCAAAAAAATGGAAAAGCTTCTTTATGGTGACAAATATTTTACCTTTTTCCCCCTATATACCACCTTGTTAATATTTTAATGTGATTATTGGTAATATAAGAAACAAATACTAGTGTTTTATAATTACATTGATTAAAATCGACTCTCAGCAGCCGCACCCTGCCTCGTTTCTGACGCCCTCATGCGACAGTAGGTAATTATTACAACAAAAGCGAGCCAGTTTGAAGGTCAGAGAGGAGCTAATCATCCTCTCAGTGGTCTCAACAAGTCTTTCAATAGCCTGTCAATTTCAGTCCAGAATCAAAATTACAAAAGCTTTCCAAACAAAAAACGAATTATATTTCAAAATTCGAAACAGATGACACTCTGACTTTCTTTCCTTTCAGAAAATCTGCAAATGGTGGTGGAAATTAACTGGCAACATTGTGCTTCAGCACCTACGACCTTGTGAGGTCACATGATACCTTCTGTTGATATTGTGTTTGGTTCGTTGTTAACTTGATGCAGCCGCAGGGTGTCTCCTCAGAGATGAGGAAGCCGCATTGCTCGGGGCATTGTTGTGACACTCGATTTGGCTCATCTTTGGGAAACTTGCCGTACGATTATTAATTCAAACGTATCCATCTGTTGTCAGCAATGTTTTGTGAACTGCTGTATTGTTTTTGTCTCCGTACCTGTGGCATCTTTTGTACGTGTGTCCATCCCAGGCGAGGGTTCCCTCCTGTGAGGCTCTCCCTGAGATCTCACCATTGTTTTCTCTAATTCAATATTTTATTTAATGTAATTTTCTGTGTTTTATCCAGCCAGGTGAGGGCCTTAGTGATTCTAAGATTTCTAAATAAAATTGAGTTAACAGCTGTAAAAGAGCTCCTGAAAACAATTAGCTGAAAAGAAAAAAAAGGTTGAGAATTTTTTTTCTTCAAAATCACTTTTATTCCACAATTTATTTCATCAGGTCTTAAGGCACCCTGAAGAGATGTTACAAGTTGTTCTTTCAAATGCGGGTTCCTTTCAAGACGGTGTAAACATAGCTTTGAATAAGATAATTTCCTGTAAATCTTTGCTTAAATTATTTCTTTACAGTGCACAGACATTGTGTTTTGTGACAAAAATACAATGTGAATTAAGTAAATATGGTTGATAGTGTATATATATATACATTGAAGAGTAATAGATTGGCAGACAATCAGATCAACAGGCTGAGAAGAGATAAAACTAATAAACAATCTTTTACTCAGATAGATATACAGATCACGTAAAGATATACAGTACATAGTTACAGTGAACTTTTTTTTTATTTTGCAATGCTATTTCAGCGCCTCTCCACCTTAGAAACCATTTTCACCGTACCGTGTGTGTGTGTGTGTGTGTGTGTGTGTGTGTGTGTGTATGTGTGTGTTTGCGTTTGCGTTTGCGTGTCGCCTCGACCACTATCAATATGCAGCACCCCGAGAGGTGGAGCGGCAACTCACTTTTGTCCTATAGGGCTCACCCACACGTTGGCTATTGCAATGGAGAGGTGAGTAAACAGGAAGATGGGCGGACAGACGGACAGACAGACATGCAGACGGACAAACGACGGCACAAGACTAGGTTGTGGCGACTTGGACCACAACACGAAGATCTATCTATAGTTCCCTAAATATGATAAGGATCACTATGTATTTATATGTAGAAAGGGACTTTGTAATTGGCATCTCATATACAGGGATACAGTGGCTATATTTGATTTTCGACATACGTTCCTATGAAGTCGTTGTGATTTAATATGTGAGTACTCTGGAAATGTGCTGGAAATGATCTACTTTCTCAGTAATACGATGCAGCGAGATAAAAACCCTCTCATCGCTGGCAGTAATGCAATTGCTCGTACCGTCTGGAGAGATGAGGACAACACTCCCTTCCTGACAGCGGGATGATTAAAAGCAAAGGTAAATGGGAGTAAAAAATCGTATCGGCAGTAACGCGGTGGCCCCACATGGCTTCCTCGCAATGGCTATAAGTTACCTAGTCACATCAATACTAAAACCGAACTGAGGTGTGTATGTGTATGTGTATGTGTATGTGCGTGTGTGTGTGTATGTGTGTGTGCGTGTGTGTGTGTGTGTGTGTGTGTGTGTGTTTGTGTGTTTGTGTGTGATGAATGAGCAGTGCAACAGGTGTGTGGATGG
The DNA here is from genome assembly GCA_901007705.1 of Fistularia tabacaria. NCBI lineage: Eukaryota > Metazoa > Chordata > Actinopteri > Syngnathiformes > Fistulariidae > Fistularia > Fistularia tabacaria. Next base: position 421,820 of record CAAKHD010013143.1, on the reverse strand, counting down.
AGGGATAGAGGAGGAGCAGAGCAGAGCCTGTATCTTGTTCTGGTGGGATCATTGAGGAGGTCGTAAGGAATTTCGGAGGAAAGAAGGGTCAGAAATGTCATCAAAGCAACATTCGATATCTAACCGGCTGTCCGACGAGAAGCCAAACTAATCCACATTGTACTATTTGGCCGCATCCCGAATGCTGTCTTTGAGATGGGTTTGACGCTTCCCTCCTTTTTATTTTTCTATAGTATATCCTTAGCAGCGGGCAGCCTCCATATCAGGCTCCTTTTCCTCGGCCTTTTTCTTTCCCCCCCCCCCTACTCTACCACCTTGATCCTGAAGGTGACGCGGCCCAGGAACTTGTCCCGCTCGTCATTGTTGAGGAGGTCCGAGCCATCTACCTTGCACTCCACCGTCAGCTCCTTGTTGTAGTCTTCCTTAGTGAGCAGCAGCTTCAGCGCCACCAGGGGCTGCACGTAATCCTTCTGCATCGGGAGAAGCAAAGCAGCCTGTCAATAAGGACTCAGAGTGAGGGGCTTTGACCGGCGTAATCCTACCCCTGGCATATACTTACATGGGCTTTCTTGCCGTAATAGGGGAAGTACATCTTGTCAAAGTTCCCCTTATTTGGGAAATACTGCATTTGAACGGGGTTCTCTTTCTGCAAAGAGAACGTGAAAACGTTGGTATACATTTTAAATTTAATTAAGTGCTTTTATTGGGGGACATTGAACCAAAACCACACAACAGGATGTGACAAAGAAAAAAAAAAACAACAACCCAACAACAACAATGAACTTTGAGTTGTTTTGGGGAAAGATTTAGTCGGGCAGTTCTCAAGGTAATCTATCGGAGGGTATTTGTGTCGGCTGATCGGGTTAAAATGGCTTGAAAATGTATTGGGTGCAATTAGAGGCAACGGAAAACAATTACAATGTCTTAACATCCTTACTGGCCTTATCCTCATACTTAACATATCATCTTACCCTAATGTCATCAGTGACGGCATGCAGAAGAAGGAAAAAAATCAGACAAAAACTAGAAGGACAAAAATAAAATGAGTTGTCGCTCACCGCTTCTTCTTTTTAAGAAAATAAAACTAAAAAAGTAAACATACAAGACAGTTGGACATGGAAATTAGTTAAAAAAGGGGGTTTACTTTTACTGTGCAGTTGACATAGGGCTCCCCTATGGGCTTCAGGCCAATGATCTGGGAAGACAAGACGAGGCAAGAAGTAAAGACAACTGAAGAAAGGATGCTTCCCGCTTTTGAGGAACCCGAATTGGAATTAATCACACGATTAATCTATTTTTGGGAGCGCTTTAGATTAGAAACCCATCTGAAGAGCGAGAGAACCCTAAAGAAGGGAGGTAAAGACATCTGAACTCGAAGAGAGAGGAGGGCGGGGGTGTTACCCTGTTCATTTTCAGGAGCACGCATGGCTTCCCCTCAGAATATCCAAATTTGGTGTCGAAGAGGCCGGAGCAGAGACTCAGGTAGTCCCTCCTGAAGCGGCACACCTTCTTTGTCTCTTCTTTGTTGTCCTGCAAGTAATAATCTCCGCGGGGGCAGTCCTCGTTCTTCTCCTGCTCGGTATCGTTGTATGCTTAGACGAAAGATACATCAGTAGACTCAGTGTGGAAATATCAGGGGGAAAGGAAAGCGCGGTTTGATTTTTTACATCTGGTTCTCGTTGCTATTGAATCGGGGAAATGCCCACTTACTCTGCAGGAAGGTGTGCAGGTGTTTGACGTAGTTTTCGTAATTGGTTGGATCGGACTTGTTGAAGGAGATGTCCAGCGTTTCTGGACGGATCACTAGCCCTGCAACGCAACGCAAACAGACTGAAGCGGCGGTGCTATCCAACTGGAGAAAAAGCAATGCGCGGCCATTATCCGAGTTCGTATCGCATTACAGCCCGACTGAAATCATTGTCGAGCAATCGCTGCTGACATCACACAGGAAGAGACTTCAAAATAGATCGATGCAAAAAGCGGCTCCGTTGTAGCACATTACTGTGACGGCATCTCGTCGTGCGCAAGAATGAATAATGAATGTCTGGAAGAGAAATGGTGCCAATTAGCTGAAAGCAGTGTTCCTTCGCCGCGCTGCAGATTGAGGGCCACCAACCTGGGTAGCGGACCCGGTCCCTGTGCCTGGGCGCGTCGTCGTCCAGCGTGAGCAGCAGCACCCACATGGTCAGGGCAAAGAAGCCAGCCAAGAAACAGTAGAAAACCAAGTAGAACAACAGGATGAGGGCTGGAGAGAAGGTGGACCAACAGACATGGATGAGAAGGGAGACACAGGGCCGTTATGTATAATTAACTAGCAGCTTCAACCAATGCTCACACGATCTTTTTCTGTTTCCCCTTCCTTATGGGGATGAAAGTTGAGTGTGCTATCGCTTTGCAGAGAAACCATTTTGGCTCGAGGGAGGGGGGGGGGAGACACACTGTCCTTCGGTAATATGTGTGAGGCCATTTTAGCCAGAGTTTTGACATTACAAAAGATTTATGGATGACACTGCAGTCTTCTTAGCACCTGCTTATTTTAGCGGGAGGAGGGGTAAAAGAAAAAGGAGCCACACCGGTGAAAACCATCTGACTCAAAATGGTTCACCACTATACTGTTTGCCCTCTGAGTTAACGGAAAAAAAAAAAAGGGATGGACCCCTGATTTCCTGCTGTACACCCCCCCTCTTCCATTGCTGCTCTCCAACAGTATCCCACAATGCACCTGCTTCGTGCGTAAAAAGGGAGAGAAGAGGAGAGAGGGAATCCCATTTGACCTTGACAGGCATGCTAATGTGGGCGGCCATGCAACTGCAATGGAGCATCCCACTGCACAGCAGCACAGGGGCCCGAGCAGCCCGACAGCCTCCCGCAAGCCTATGGGAGCCGGCTGATGTGTGAGTGGGGGGGGGTGGGGTGGGGTGGGGTTGGGGATGGTGGTGTGTTTCTACCTCATTCTGGAAATAAGTAGATAGATCATTACATTAAAATGTATAGTCTGATCGGCTGCTGATGCTGGGACACCCTCCAAAGATGGGATTAGGTAAACCGACAGTCCCATCAGCACTGTTAATGAAACATCTCTCTATCTCTGAGCAGAAGATACAAGAAAAAATCTTTACTATTGATCACTGATCAGGCTTTCTGCACACCTTCAGAGGCACCTCAAGCTTCTCTGCATCGACATTCAGACCTGTGATGCTCCTCAGATATTCTAGTCTACAATATGGTGTCTTTTTTTTTTTTATCCATTCATGCACTGACAAGATGAGGCTCTCCAAGCCTCTGTTTATTCCTGAAAAAAAAAAAAAAAAGTCCAGCTCAATGAGTGTGGATTCTTACCCCAGCTGCCGGCGGTGCGACCCAGCACCTCCCCGGTCCTCGGGTTGTAGATGGAGTCCTTCCAGCTGGACGCGTTCTCCTTCTTGGCCGGTTTATCCTCGGTGCTCGCCATGATGGATGAACCCCTTCGACCGACGGATCAGCGCTCACGAAATGTGATCGGCGTTTTTAAATCTTCAAATATATAAATATGTATGTATATATATGTATAAATATATTTATAGTAAAAAAAAAAGAAAGAAAGAAATCGCAGAGGGAACGGGGGGGGGGGGGAGGGAGAAAAAAAAGCGCAGGGGGGGATGGGGGGGGGGGAAGAAGG
>CAAKHD010013143.1:395324-416680 GCA_901007705.1 Fistularia tabacaria | reverse complement strand
ACACACACACACACACACACACACACACACAATTTTACTGATTAGAGTGAGATCAGGCCGCACTGATTCATGGTCTCGTCCCGTCTCTCTCACATACACACACACACACACACACTCACAGCGCACTGAAAAACGCTGCCGGAGGTTTGAGTGCGAAAGCTGTGATTGACAGCGGGGAGGCAAAACCCTGACGGCGGAGTTGCCCTGCGTCGATGTGAGCGACGCAACACAACGCTCGCTTCTCCTTTTCTTCCGATGGCGAGCGGGCACACAATCGTCTCATTGTTTCGCGCAATAAAAAACCCCTTTCTGCGTTCTCAATTAGCGCCCCCCTTCACCATACAAGCACCATGAGCAGGAATACACACCCCATTTGTTCTCAGTCACTCCATCCGCAAGCTGCCATAGCAACCCTCGCTGCGAGGCTGGTCACATCAATGGAGAGCGGAGCCCCAGGGCTGGTGTGTCTGGTGATTCCCAAAGGCGCAAGACAACAGCATCGCCCTACAAATCCTCCTGGAGGTCGCATCAGTCATACTTCCTGTAACAACACACTAATAACCACAGGGCTGGAGCTGTTGATGCTTCTTTTTTTTTAATACTCTTGCTTTTAACACCGTACAATAAGCAGGACAGCACAAAGTGTATCTGCTTCTACTTCCCCAGCAGAATTTGAGATGTCAACAATCAGCGACATTGCCAGTTATTTTCACATTTTACCCGTTGAATGCAAGTTTGATCCTGCCCGAGCAGTACAAACCTTTACAATATGCTAATGGCAGTGTCAAACTATTATTTCCATTTGAAAATGTAGTGACATTTTAAACATAATTCTTTAGAAGAGTGAACAGACTGTACATGACCATTCACATGAACATTAAAAATACAACTGTTGGACCTCATATACACACACACACACACACATACATATATATATATATATATATACATATACACATATACATATATATATATATATATACACACATATACACATATATATAAACTATGTGTTTAAATTATATATATACTTATATACACACACACACACACACATACATATATATATATATATACACACACACATATATATATACATATATATATAATTTAAACACATCATTAGTTTTTTTTTCAAGCCATACAAACACTGTAATCAATGTGTATCACATTTTTTTGGGGTTGCAGGGGTGTGTTTAAGTACAGATGTGACAGTTTCAGGCTGATGATTAAAATAACCCCCAGCTTTCTAATCACAGTGAACGCTTCGGTTTCAGAAGAGACAATAGACACAACACAGTCCCCAACTTTCTCCTAGTCTCCTTGCTCCAGAAACCTCGGCCATGACTCGGGTTCTGTTTTGAACCATTTTCAAGAAAACCATTTATACCAAGATGCTTAATAGTGTACATAATATGATCGAGACTCTAGATCATATTATGTACACAATTTACCAGTGTACATAGTGTACTGAGAATTGTGGTTCTATGTATACTGCAAGCAACATATCTGAGAGAATAATAAAACAGAAGCAATTTCTGCCAAACCCAACTGCTCCACAATGTACAGAATCAATTCAGATTTAAGCTTTACTTAAATTGTTTTTTTTTTTCCCCCAGAGAAAAGAATAACTTTTCAGTTTCTAATATTGTGGTTGGTTTATCCAAACATTTGGAATTATTCCATTTGGAAATGTGCTGCAATGCTCCTGGGGAGAGGTGAGGGAACTTGTTTGACTATTATGGGCCAGCGAAGGAGGTTACTTAAGGTTCTGGCTGTTCCAGAACTTTGGATATTAACCTCGCCAAGTTTCCGTTCGGGTATGCAAATTTTGACCGAATTTCCAGAAAATGGGTAAAAGACTTATTTGAAATAATGTGTGTTTATCTGCTCTAAGCAATGCAAATATTACATTTGAATGGTTGCTATATTTTCATTCAGGTCTCCGACATAATGTGATTGAAAGGGCACAACAGTTCCAAAGTGAAAAACATTTTTAGACTAATTTTGAATACTTAATAATTCCATTAATGAGGCTTTCATGTTTTCCTATTTTAATATTATTTCATGCCCTTGAATGTCCCTTTTGGCCTCACAAAGCCACTTGAATTGTCAATGTGTATTCAATGTCTGGCAAGAGGAAAACCCTACCTGATTTGCCCAAAGGATTTCTAGGTCAATTCTGACATCTTAATATACCTCAGTGAAACAAATTCATTGTGTGATCCTTTTTTGTTTCAAGTACATACTTAAAATACAAAACAGATCATGAACAGAATCAAAACAATTACGAATCTAAATCAGATTGAAAGTGCCAGCTTGTAGTGTTTTTCGTGCATCACCTCTTGCAAACAGTGCAATGGACAGATCATGATTTAGTATAGTCGGATGGATCATATCTGATGTGAAGGATATGAATCCATTGGTCTTTCCTCACGGATGACGTGTAGTTGCTATGTGAGGTCCAATTCATGATACTAATAAAACCTAAAAAAAAAATATGAACTGGCGCCCCCGTGTGGAATAAAGTGTAAACGTGATTCGAGGCACTTCTGGCAGATGAACATTAAAAATTCACTGGAGGCTAAAGCTGCTGAAATTTGAATTAAAAAAAAACACACGATCAAACTTAGGTAAAGTAAGTGCTCATTACTTCCAGTGAGGTCAGGCATTTGAAGCTGGTGAAGGCAGCGGGTTGTGTTACCGTGAGGACATAACAGTCTCATACCGCCTTATGCGAACTGTCAATCCAATTCTTAAGTATGTAAACCTTAACCGTATCTCACTTAATCAGTGGTGATGTTTTCGCTAAGATGCTCGTGTGGCTGCAGCTAAACCGTGCAGCTCCTAACCATCATCGAGGGATTTTGCATTTTTTTTAGCAAATGTTCCAGAGGTCAGTTCTCTTAAGAGAGATCTAATAAGCGTCACTTGAATTATTTCACAAACACAGCTGATAGTTTCTCTTAAAAACAGTCTGTCAGTCTGTTTCATAAAGGAACACCAGCTTTCACATTTTCATGAAAATAGGGGTCTGTGTCTTTCGTGAGTGTGCCCAGCGTCATGGTTTGGTGTACCAGTTCATAGAGCGTCTCAGGGCTCTCTCCCAGCTCTGGAGGACGGGGATGTATTCTGGACTCGAGCAGCCTGGACCTCCCTTGGGAGCTCCTTGAGGGCAAAACAATTTGTCAGTCCTTTGCAGTTTCTTCAGTTCCTCTTGATTTCTCCAGAAGCCTGTGGTAACACCAGTGGAAAGAAGAAGACTTTAGAAAACCATAGTGACAAAAAAATTCAAAGTCAGCTTTTATGTCAATTTCTCCACATTTACTAGAGATACAGAGGAATCGAGAAGATGTTTCTCACTATTCTATTGTGAAATTACATTAACAAAATAGCAATGAAAAAGTGGGCGGCACAGTGGCGCAATGATTAGCACTTCGGCACAGAGGACACCGGTTTGATTCAGACGAGGGGACCTTTCTGTGTGGAGTTTGGATGTTCTCCCCGTGCCCTGCGTGGGTTTCCTCCAGGTTCTCCAGTTTTCTCCCACAGTCCAAAAATAAGCGGCAGGTTAATTAAATAAAATTGTGTGAGTGAGTGACACTCATGGTGGCTTGTCTGTATATGTGACCCTGCGATCGATTGGCGACCAGTCCAGGGAGTACCTCGCCTCTCACCCGATGAAAGCTGGGATAGGCTCCAGCATCCCCCACGACCCTGAGTGCAGGATAAGCAGCAGACGATGGATGGATAATAATAAAGTGCACATTAAACAGAAAAGTGCACCGTAAACATAAAACTATTAATTATATTAATAACTATTAAGATACAATCTACTGGTACTGAGGCGATAGGATGACGGAGATTTTAATGGCATAAAAACTGAAATGTATAAATATATTTAATTCTAATGTAGAGAGAAGCAGCAGAGGTTTCTGTACAGTTCAGTGCAAAATCAGTCAGTAAATTAATACCATACAAGAGCATCATGACGATAGCAGGGGGAGAAAATGAGGTGGATTTATAGGCATAAAGAAAAAAATAACCTACTACTTTATTATGATGAAATATAGAGTATAAAAAATAGAAGGCACTTTGAATTAAATTTGTTTTGTATTCCAATTTCTCTAAGATCTGCACTGGTTTCTTAGTCAGGGCAATGAAAAGAGGGCCTTAGTGTTCTCTTGTGTATGAAAAATATACCTAATTGTCAGTGCGTTGACTCATCATCACAAGAACCTTAATTTTCGATTATCAACTGACAGAAATATGACATCAGGAGTATTTTTGGAAAGGACTCAATGGCAAAAGGGACAGAATTACAACATAAACAGGCACTTGGATTCCAGGACGACACACTGGTCATATCGCAGTCAAGCCCATGTCCTCTTTGGAGTGTGATCAGTTTTACCGCAGTGGTGTAAGCATCTTTCGAGGGATCGCAATTTATAATCATGATTCGTCACTCTGTGACATACGCCTCTGAAAAAACTGACCTCTCCTCAGTCTAAGCCACTAAACGCCCTGCCAATTGATTGCTGAAATATTGCTGGTGATGGATTAATAGACAGACCAATCACCCGACAGCTACTTTTCTCAAAGAGCAACTGTCATGAGACACGATATCTATCAGTCACTGGCATCAACTGCTTACTGCCTCTTATAAATAGGGATAGCAAAATCTTCGGAGTTTGACTTGATTAAGTACCGGCTAATGTATAATAAATCATTACATAATGAGAATAATTAAATGCAAAACAGGTTACATAAGAGGCAAAAGCATTTTATTTAGCTTCCTTGGCCAGTTTAAGACAGCATTAAAAATAGGGCTTTTGATCAGAACTTTTCAAGTAATACTGTCACGGCCAAATGTTGCAGTATTTTTAGAGAAACGCAAAGTAACAGGGTAAATAAAAAGTGACAGTGAAGATAAGTCTGTCAGCCTGACAGAGCTGTTTCTCCCTCTGGTCTGTGATAAATAGATTCTAACACACTTTAAGCTTCATGCAACAGGATAGAGTCATCTCAGAAAGTGCCACACTAAGACCATCTCTCCTTCTCAGTTTACTTATCTCAAGGATTGGCTCCAACACCACAGCTCAACCCCTTGTGCAAAGGTAAGCTGCATCGCTACTAAAAAAAGTATGTAAATTCATAAACAGGAGCAGCAGAATGTGATATGCCTTGGTGTACAATATTTGACTATAAGCTACAACCTCTGACTAACTAAGCCATAAAATGGACTAATACAAATGACTTACATGCCCTACACACAAAATATTAATTGGAATTTCACAAGTTCGAGTGAGTGTGTTTTTCTTTGCTTACCCACTCCGAGTCCAGCAACAAAGGCAGCACCCAGACATGACATTTCATGGTGCTCAGGCCTGGCCAGCTTACGACCACTTAGGTCTGCAGTGAGTTGCATGATGAAATCATTGGAAGAAACCCCGCCATTCACCCTGAAAGAGAGTGATGGAAAGCAACGGTGCAACTCATTGTAATAGAATGGGCGTCAGAGATTGATGTCCATAATTTATTGCCAATAAGTTACAAGTTGGCTCTGGTAGAAGAAAACTGTGAACACGTCCACTGGCTTCTTAGCTAGAATACTAAATGCGGCTCCTCTTGCTCTCATGCACATTCCAATTTAGATCAACAGAAAAATATGCACTATATTCAGGCATTTGTTTAGCTAGGGTGGCATTAGTGCAGCACTACGTGCTGACCTGTGACAGTGGTGGCTGACTTCTGCACATGTTCAGAGCATTGTTGTCCCCCAAGAACAACACCATACTCTAGTGTTTAAAAAACAAAACACATGCTTTGGGCATAGAAAAGCGACCCATTCTTTGCAACATTTATGATACAGCAATAAAATATGCAGGATACATAAGTTGTGTTCTCACAGGTATAAAATATCTTCATAATCAGTAAATTCTGTCAAACTTTGCAATGCATAACCCGTGATAATATGCTGTGATAAAATCACATAGCCACCCACAGATGTCTTGTAGAATTATTCTGCAAGCACCAAGGCCTACAGATGATCATCATAAATGAAAAGAAACTGTACCTGATCTTTGTGATGGGAATGTGAGTTTCTCTTAACATCGTCTCATATAACTGTTTGTTTCTGTCGAATAAATAATAAAAGGAAAACCATGACTATAAAAGTGTATATCAAAGTGTATTAATTGGAAAGTTTTCATCATCCCTTGCATTGACTAACCTGAAGGCAATGGACTCCAAAATGGCTCGCACCAGGTGGCACTTGGTGTTGGTAGGTTTAAGACCCATGAACGAAGCACAAGCTTTAGGGTCATTTAGAGGAGCCTGTAGGTATTTTAAGAACAACATGTCAACAGATCCAATACCTCCATCTGAAGAACAGAGCTTGCAAATGTTCAAAAACAGCTAGAGTGCATCTACCGAGTGAGATATTTCCAGAAATCTCAATCAGCAAAATGGCTATAAAAAGGAACAGTTAGATATTCGCTAATTACTTCTATGCAATAAACAATAAACATTCAAGACACAGACTTACAAAGGCCAGTTCACAATGGGAGCAGAGAAAAAAAAGACCAAATTGCCGTATTAAAGGGTGAAAAATATACAAAAAAGACACACACCTTGGAGTGAAAACAGTTTAGCAGAAATTTGATCAAACATGGGTATGTTTTCACTCATATTTCTGCTTGGGTATCATAGCATTCACATCTACCTGCAGGCCACTGAAAGATGGGACAAAACACACTCCATCGGAGTCACTGACGCTGTAAGCCATAGCACTGGTTTCCTGAGCATTGGAAAATAATTCTGCAAATACACAAACAAAAAACATATTTTGGTAATTTTTACAATTTTACAATTCAGTTGAAAGTTGGTCATTATTATATATTATATAGCTAAAAATATCTATCATTTATGTTTGACTTCACCAGTCCTTTATGTCGCTGGCTCATCAAAATCCCCCAGAATCAGCTAAAAGTCAGTGAGGGCCCTCTCAATGTTGATGATAGTCCTCCACACGATTTGTACTCCTATTTCTTTCGACCTATCCCTAACGTTACCTTTCAAAATACACATTTAAGAAAAAGCAATAGTATGTGACCATTATTACTTACCCAGATCTTGTGCCCATTTAATGGCGGTTCCAGTATCTGCTGCATTGCCCTCAGCTAGATACACCACCTTGGATCCAATCTTCCAGCCCACCAGAGGATACAGACCTACAGAGAAGGGTTTGTTAAAAGAGCTCTACAGGCAAATTTAGATGTAGCTGACACACATATATTTTCGCTTTACCTGCAACAGATGTGTGTGGTTTGCTGCCAGTGTTGATATCCATGAAGGTACCTGTTCCCATGGTAATCTTGACATCCCCCACGTCAAAGCAGCACTCACCAAACATGGCTGCCTGCTGGTCTGCCATCTATGGGGGTGGTGGGGGTGATGGGGGGCGGCATCCAGTTATTTTGCAATTGATGTTATAACAGCATCAAATTGAAAAAAGGAGGGAAACATTGTAGATATTTAAAATCAAGCCCTTATATTGCGATTAACTTCAAATCTTGTTTTATGGATGAGGGGCATCTCCCTGCCAAAATTTCCCCAATTTTTTTCATTTTTCCTAACTTTTTCTTAATATATATTGATACTTTTTTGCAAGGTACTGATAAGCAAAATGTAAAAGTAGCTCTATACAATGTTAATTTTTTATTTGTTGTGATTGGACTGGATCCAGACATGATGTTTACTGCTGATTGGTATCTGAATAGTTCTTCTAAGTTTCCTTTTCACAACATGATGGCAGCAATGACCTGTTTGACATGCTATTAATAATGTTATGCCAGGTTTATTGGCTGGGCCATTTGAACATATATACATATTTGACATAAGAAATTGAGAAAATAAATAATGATAATTAGAAAGTATGGTATGTGGTAAAAGATGAAATGCAAGCCATATTGCCACAAATCCAGAAAAGTCCAAGTTTTGCAAAAAAAAAGTTTACAAAACTTGACTTTCTATTAAACAAAGGTTTCCAGACTTACTCAAGAATTGTATCAGGGCTATAGTCAAAATTCTAAAGATACATTGTTTTTTATGCCAACAATGCTCTCTGTTAAAAAAATGAAAATGGTTACTGTTACCTTAAATAGGCCTTGGATATAAATAAATGTTCATTTTTGGGCTGTATAGGTGAGTGTTACTTAAAAACTTTAAATGTTTTGCTGTTAAATATATTTTCGAAAAAGCTAGGGAAATTAAGTCAGAGGACTTGGATTTCAGATGACCTGTAATTTCCTGGTGTATGTGGTCAACTAGATAAAATGACATCATTCTTGATTGGACAATAAAGAGCTGCTCACCTCATACAGAGAAGCTCTTTAATAGCTTAATTGAAAACTGAGTTGTAAAACATTCAACAAATGCCTCTTATCAAAATAAAAGAGATAAAAGAAAGGTTTGACGTGCACAATGACAACTCACCAATGACATAATGGGTATGGATACTCCAAAGATGGATGGGTCCGTGGAACCAAAGTCATGGCTGGTTTGTCAGGAGTGAGGGGACACATCAGAGACAGTTCTTGGTACGCAGGGATTAAAAAACAAAAAAAAAACTCTCTTGGAATTTAACTGATGTTAATCAGGAATATATAACTTCACCCTGACATCACTGCCTGGATCCTGGACTACCTCAAAGGACGACCGCAGTATGTCAGGGTGGACGGTGGTGTTTCTGAGGCCGTGATATGCAGCACAGGAGTGCCCCAAGGTACTGTCCTATCTCCATTCCTCTTCACTCTCTTCACCTCCGACTTCCGACACAAGTCCAGTTCCTGCCACCTCCAGAAGTTCTCTGACGACTCTTCCATCGTTGGATGCATCACCAACGATGACGAGGAGGAGTACAGAGAGCTGGTTGCGAGTTTTGTTGAGTGGAGCTACCAAAATCACCTTCTACTCAACATCTCCAAGACTAAGGAGGTGGTAGTGGACTTTAAGAGGAATAGGAGGAGACCTATACCAATCACCATTCTGGGTGAAGAGGTGGAGATTGTGGACTCCTACAAGTACCTTGGGCTCCATATTAACAATAAACTGGACTGGACACACAACACAGATGCCCTATACAGGAAGGCTCAGAGAAAGATGTTCTTCCTGAGGAGACTGACGTTGTTTGGTGTCTGCAGCGTGCTCCTTAAGACCTTCTACCAGTGTATGCTAGCCAGCACACTCTTCTTTGCAATAGTGTGCTGGTGGGTCGATGCCAGGACTGGTGAGGTTAACAGGCTAAACAAGCTTGTGAGGAAAGTTCGCTCAGTGGTGGGACTCAACCTCGACCATCTTGAGTCGGTGGCTGTGCGGAGGGTGAGGGAAAAACTGGGAGCTATCCTGGACAATCAGCTGTGGCTGATGAGCATCTCATTCAGCCAGCGGCTCATCCCACCTCGGTGCAGAATTGAACGCTTCAGGCACTCCTTTGTGCCCATGGCCAACAGTATAACAGCAGTCTGGACGGAACACAACTCTGACTGCCAGGGGAGCATCTGTGCTACCGCCATCCCATCACTCCGTCACCCACTCACACATGTGGTGCCCATAACTACCACGGGTCACTTTAGTTCTTCAATCTATTTATTTCTGCTCGTGTTTTTAAAAAAAAAAAAAAAAAAGTGTAAATGTGTATGTATGTATATGTATTTGTATATTGTGTATATGTGTATATATATATTTATGTAGGTATGGGTATCTGTGTAAAACCGTATGTATACGTGTGTGTGGAATGTATGGTGACTTATGTGCATATGCATATGTGTTTGCACTGTCATATGTGTGTATTTATCATTCCTGTTTTTTTTTTCCTCTAATGTTGCTGCTGCAACACCCGAATTTCCCCCATGGGGATCAGTACAGTATTATCTTATCTTATCTTATCTTATCTTATCTTATCTTATCTTATCTTATCTTATCTTATCTTATCTTATCTTATCTTATCTTATCTTATCTTATCTTATCTTATCTTATCTTATACTATGCATATGTATGTGGCACATTTTTCTCAATGGTGTAAGGGGGGGATTCATCAATATTAGACATTAAAAACAAAAAACTATTAAAAAAAACACACAAGGAAACAAATTCTAACAGAGTTTTGAATTCACAGTCTATTTGTAGCGTAAGGTTGATAATAAAATAGTTTATATATAAAATCTACCATCCTGGAATTTCAAAACAGGTGAGTGCACAATCACACTGCCTTAACTGAGAGCTACAACTATACGGTGCATCTCTGCTGATTTTCAGTGTCAATGATGTCGTATCAAAGTTGATACCTTAAATTAATTAGAAGTCAAAAAGAAAATAAAAATGAAATGTAAAACATAAAGAGCTGTGGCAATACAAAATGATACTGTTACCATTTTGTATTGCATGAGAAATGTGAAGACTTGTCCATATTTGAATAGTTTTGTGGTACAAGGATTCCTTTTTCTTACGACTTATTCTTGTTCCTGTAACGATCTCTCTTCTTGATGGCCGCCAGTGGATTCCTTGCTGTCATTCTCAGTCTGTTACATTACTGCTAACTTTTGAAATAGCAGTGACTGTTTTTGGCCATGAAATAATTTCAACGACACAGCTGACTCACCTTGTATTTTCCACTTTCGGGAAAATAGAGAGTGGCAGGGAAACAAGTGAGCATAGGAATGAACTCCAACACATCTGTGAATGAGGAAATATTACCTAGTAGAAAAATACTCCCTGGCTAAGATTGTTACATGATGAACACATAATATACCAGACCTGATAACAGTCGAAAATCCCTGTTGAACTGGCATTGGAGAAGTCTGTGGCGTGGACCCTTCCTGAAGTAGATTAAGTGATACATTAGGTTTCTTCCGTCTAATTCCCTTTCCATAGCTGCCAACTCTCTCACAAGAATGCTAAAACATGGTTGAGAAATTCAACACTTGCGATGCAAAGTGACAACACAAAGTATGTTATGTTTCTTTGTAACATTCCATTTCAAAAAGGAATTGTGCAGAAAGACAACTCTGCAAATACACGCACCTTGTGTGAGTTTGAAGAGGAGCCAGGTGTCTATAGTCCCAAAGCAGCAATTTCCTTTAGCAGCTGCCTGACTTGCCTGCATTAGAAAAGGAACAGGATGTGTGTGATAGTTTATGAGGATTTATCCAGCTTGTATTAGTTTAAGTGCTGCTGTAGCACTGTATCTATTTAGCAGGCAATTCATATTGAAAATAGCATTTACAAAAAAATGCGTCTTATGGATATATAATACCGAATATTAATCCATAAATGAACTTTCACTCATGTTTTTCAGGCCAAAGTCATCCACGTCTTTTGGGGACGGTAAAGTGTCATTGCTAAGAAATTTTAAAAATGAACTGTCTTTGCCAATAATCAATTGATGTAACCTAATAATATTAGACATTTCCTGTAGCCTTTTTAGGAATTATATAGATCTTATACATTTAGAAATTTGTTTTTTAATTTATTACTCTAATGTTAATCAAGTACTTTACCTTGTGAGTAACCAAAATAGATTCAACACAGTTGAGGGCGGTCAAGTATACAAACCTGTTTGTAGTGCCTTAGGGCCCAGACCAGGCGAAAAGTGACATGTTGTGTACAAAAGACAATAAGACTTGCTGCCAAAGACCGCTTCTGCCTGGTTAGGAAGTAGACCGCTTTCATAATGCCATGGATTGCCTACAGTTGCCATGAAACCAAGCAAAGTCACACCGTATGAGTAGACAACTTTGGCTGATTTCCCAACATTTTTAATCTCTGTTACTTCTGCTCTCTTCTTCGAACAACAGCTTATTCAAATATTAGCGATACGGGTTGGGAACTGACTTACTTTCATGGTGCAAGACTGGTTCCAGGATTTCACCAAGTCTGCAGCTCTCTGGTCCTGCCAGCTGATGAAGTTATGGAAAGGAACTCCTGTTTTCCTTGTAAAAAAGGGGAATGGAGTTAAAGAAACAGAAAAGGAAAGGAAATTGAGAGGAAAATAAAATATATTCCATGATAACGTCTCTTCAGTGACGTCTCTTTCTTTTTTTCTTTTTTTTTATACCCAAGATATATTTATTTGTTTACCTATCCCATGTTGTGAAAGTGCCTCGTTGTGTAGAGATGCCAAGTGCTTCTATCTGGTGCATTTTTATTCTCGAATCTAGATCATATTCAACAGAATTGAACACACATACATAAGCAATGAGAGAGAAAACAAAGTTTACATCTCTTCACATGTCAGCGATCATTGTTGTGTGTTTTGACAAGGTGACAAAAATCTGTGCAACATTTTTGGTACTCTTAAGAGTTATATACTCATCTATCAAAACATTTTAGACTACATCTTAAATCCCCTTTTTTCTTTGGAATTTGTAAAGCTGCTTTTACACACACACACACACACACACACACACGAACACACACACACACACACACACACACACACACACACACATACATACATATATATAAACAGCTTTGGAGTGATCTAGTTTCCACCTGAGTAACGGAATTATCCATGCTACCCAGTTTCTCTGTTTCCTCAAAATAAATTGTAAACAGTGATAATGAATGTTTGCAGTTACACCTTGCACAGCTCCCTTCACCACTGTTATAAATCCATTCCAGAGCCCATCTGTGTCCATTTCCACTTGTCCTACCTCTGGATACAGGAGGACAACCTAAATGAAGGGGTATAATTCAACGAAAACAACACACACAAATTAAATAAAATGGGATAAAAACACTTAAAACTGAAATTCATTTCGTCATATTGAGCTGAGAAGACGGTAAATACCTTGACAGAGCATGATCCCCGGACTTGAGCCTGCTTGTCATAGACGTGACACCTGATGGACGTCGTTCCGACGTCTACAGACAAAATGAAGGTTTCCTTCTTGAAACCGTTCCTCTGAGTCCCCATCGTGAAGGAAATCCCTGGATTCTTCAAATAACCCCCATGTCAATGTCGGACTCACATTACGCTCAGTTGAACGAAGATGGTGTGACCTGATGATACCTTATCGACATGCGGGGCCGGAGTCGACCTTTGGACCTTAAACGTTTTGGTCTTCCAAATCCACTGCGCCGATAACGAAAGTATAAAAACAGACGGCGTTTAATAACTGGGCTGTTTAAAAGCGAAGGGAATTCCTGTCATCCTGAGAACGTCACTTTACCCAAATAGGGGAAATAGGGCGTCACTTTACCCCCAAATAGGATCCAAAACCGAGCCAGCCTGGTTTAACGGCGCAAGGCTACAAAAAAGTTAGAGAAACCCTCAGTTGACCAACCCGAGTTAAATTAAGCTAACTGTCTTCCATAAGCTAATATTGTCCACAGAAAACATAATAAAATCCGGTAAAAGTCATAAATCACGCACGATATCTTTTAATAAAGAAATATATCCACTCGCAACAAAAGAAAAATACACACACACATTGGTGTTCGATTGCTTCTAGAGATAATGGTGTTATTAAGTAATATTAACAGACCGTCTGCCGTGTTTGGGCACCCGTAGGAACTGAATCTTTCAGGCATGCGCAGTTCGTTGTCATGTGCATGATTTTAGCTCTCCGGTTTAGCCCCGCACACGTTCACTACTTGTCTGCATAGTCACGACTAGATAGTGGCATTCTCATTTCGTAGCGTCTAAACACTAAAAAATGCACGAAGAAGCGAGTTTATGTTATTAAATAAACTGCTATACTCATCATAAACATAAACATACACCCGTTTTATTTTGCCTTTTCCACAAGCAAAGCCAGTGCTGTACTCAATTGTTTATGTGTGCATCCAACTTGCACCTGCACTTTGTGAGTTTGCTCACTCAAAGCTGCACTCAACTTGAAATTGCACCTCTTGCTAATACCGTTTGCATTTCAAATACTGTTTACATGTCCCTGCACTATTTGCATCTGGTTGCAACACTATGTTTATCATTTATTTATCACTACCTATCTGGCTGCACTACAGATGGAAAAATAAGAATTTCATTGTACAGGAAAACACATTTTCAGACCGTGCACATGACAATAAACACTTCGAATCTTGAATCATGCATTGAATAAATTATTCGCATTTGACAGATGTACAAGGACTTTGCTTGCTGCTCGGTCCCACTCAGTACATATTTGAGTGTTGAAGATTTGGCATACTTATGACATGTGTGCACTTTCTTTTCTGAACATATGACATTTTGCTCAGGTCTACTCATAGATTTTTGGATTGAACTTTTTCTTTTTTAGTCTCAAACACCTAGACAGTCTATATACTTCCATACCAACTGAATACTTGTCTGATTAACTTTTAACTTAAAATTGGAAAGTTAGGGCTTGTTTCCTCCTTGACTGTGGCTTGTCATCCTGATGAGTTTTACCTATCAAGGGAGGATGACGTGGAGAACAACACTCAGCAAGGTTGCCAGAACTGAGGTTTCCAAAGAAGATGCCAAGTTCTTAAGTCAATCATTAACATTGCCTTGATAGATGTAGAATGTTCATGATAACAAATATATGTCATGAATTTTGTCAGTGATTAACATACATTTTTAGAGGATCATACCGACACAGTTCCTGTAGCACAGGGAAACACACCCACTGTGACTGTGTCACGTGAGGATGAAGTTGAGGATGGAGGTTTGGAGAATGCAAGTGACTAAAACCGAACGGAGTTCACACACACTTTACATTCTGTAAAAAAAAACACAACTTGAATTCAGATTAGGATTTGAGAGCAATCAATAAAGCGCCAGTGACCCAGCTCTAGAAAGGTGTATGAAGAGAATGTGTCTGATTTAGCTGTATCTTTTGTTGTGCTTACAGAAAATATACCAAATCACTTTATGTTGCAAGCAAGATACAAGATGATCATTTATTCATAGATTTAATTTATGCTACACAGCCTATTTCAAAATGTGTGGATATCATAGATTCTGTGGCAAATGTTAAACTGGAAGTGTTCTAAGAGTGAAAGAAAATGGATGTCTGAGGAACACACAAAGGTTGGATGTTATCAATGGAATAACAGTGTGGTAACATCAGACACCAGGCTGATATTCCACACCAGTTACAACCTGTGTGACATACAAAATGGTATACAATGGACTTCATTCTCCTGATTACAACATTTGAACACTCAAGTTAAAAATTCCTTACTCTAAATACGTTGCAATCCATGAACCTTAACCATCGGAATTTACATTAAAAAAACAATTCAGTCTTTCAGCTTTTCTGTTTGAAGTGTGATGAAATGCTGCACCAGACTAAAGTTGTTTTTTTTTTAACTTCAAATGTAAAAAATGTATACCATGTATTTTCACGAGTTGCTGATCTCATTATGTAACAATCAGATATACACAGACACAAAATTATGCATCATTCCTGTGAAATCTCAATTTAGTTATGTTGTTACGTCTCTATCTCTCACAGAAATTGCCAGAAAGTAAGTAAAATTCTGTAACGAAACCTCACCGATAACAAAAATGAAACTCAGTAGACTAAATGGCCTCTCCACTGTAAGTATCTCTTGCTCTGTTGAAGGAACTCCAAGAGTTCCAAGAAAAACCTAGTCAGAAGCTATTCAGTGAACGAGCATTTAAAATAAAAAGAAAAGGAAAAAAAAGTTTCTTTTTTTAAAACATTTATGCTGTCCCAAAACCAAGCTGTCCTCAAAACCAAAGTTCACGTTGAACAGAAATTTTGGCATTGCAGCAGGGCATTACTTTATCTTGTTTTTTTAATGTTTTGCTGCCATCCCAGCATTATCCAGTCTGAACTAGCAGTGCAACATGTTATTTTTCTGCAGATCCTGACCGTTTAGCACTCACATGAGAGATCACGTGGGGGCGGAGAGCTGCAAGCACTTCCCAGCTGTAAGCACTCTGAAGCCTGAGGCTTAAATTCCCAGGCTTCTGCCTCTCCTGTGAAAGAAACAAAAAATCAGAACTGCCATAGGTAGAGGCTTTGTTTGGAGTGGATTTGATCAGTCAGTGATTTTATCAACTTCAGTTGCCAGGTTTCAAGCAGTAGAATGCAGTTAAAATTCAGGATGCTCTTTTCACCCACTTTCCACAGGCATCTCAGTACATGCTCAACAATTTCAGTAATCTAAAATAACTTGAAACAGCCATTCAACATGACAGTGATGCTCTAAACTTACAAAACGGAGATTATGTTGATGAAAAGAAGCTGTATGAAGGTCATACTAGACCTGGACTTTGCAGAGCCGGTACTATGGAGGAACATATGATGCTACCTCTTATGCTTAAAGCTGCTGGTTGCTCACAGGCACTTTACAGCATTTTTTCCCCTCAGAGATCCTGAGCTTGTGACATGCTTGTAAGGCCTCAGTTGTTGCCTTTTAAATTTTCTTGGAGCTTCTTCATAAGTTTCGAGGAACCTGAATTCAGGATTGTGTTTTAGCCAACCAAAATTCGCATTTCTTAAGAATGTCCCATACAACGCAACAAAACTGAGGGCCTGAAGACAGGGTGAGATTTACAAACATTGTCAAATACATCATTCTGTTCAAGACTGACATTTAACAAAATATAATCAGAACATGATGGCGAGATGAAAATAAACCATTTTTTTGCATTGTGACTATTCTTTCTTTTCCCTAACAGTATAGCATTTTTGGAGTTAAAAAAAATCAAACCCCAACTCATCAAGTACAGCAAATGAAACAAGGAGAGAAAGACACTTGCCTAAAGTCCATAAAGCTAATGCTGACCACAACAATAATAACAACAACAATTTTTTTTTAAAAAAGGTAAGGTATTATGTGTAGGTGCAAAAATGTCACTTTGTGTTTCCTGATGCTCCATTAATTTATCATGATACCCATTCGCTGCATGAACGTTTTACGATTTGTTGTTCCACAGCTGTATGTCCTCCAGGCAACTTGTTGTTTGTCAACAACCTGCCTTTTTGTCAGCAGAAAACACACATTAAAAAATCTTTCCAACACCTGTTAAAATCAGTAGTCCTCATCAGGACGTAAACTTTAAGACCTTATTTTCATGTTCTATGTGTATGGTTGGAGCATTGGATAAGTTTGCATCAGTAGAAGATGCTGGAAAAGCTTCAAATTTATCCCAAAACACAAAAATCAGAACAAAAACGAAAAAAATCTTGCCTGGTGTGAGTTCACAAAGCCCGCCAGACTATGTCAACTGAACATGTGACCACATCCGTGTCTGCTCAACTTTGCACTGTGCTTCAGTTGTGAAACAACTACACTGTGAGCAACAGATACAGAGGTCTTTGTCAAATGCTGAACCGGCCAAACAGTCAGTTCAGTCAAATGGACACTGTAGTTCTGTGACATTTTGCACTTCCTAAGTGTTTCTCTCTTGCGTCTCATCTGGGGTCGTGGACTCAAAAGGCAGATTTTTGGTTTAATTATGATTCACATTAAGAGTTTCTGTAGCATGGAGTTCACTTTTCAGCAGGACATGTCAAATTTTTGCTTTTGTGGCAGGCCCTGGGAAAATCAGGCTTTACCTTGCCAGTTAATTTTTTATGCTTCAGTTATCTTCAGAGGAGCCGCAATGATTTTTAATCTGATATTGTGCATGTCCTTGTGCTGCAACTTCCAGGATGTTTGACAGGTGATAAGGAGCCTGCAGGGGGAGGTGTTCGGTTTGCTCAGGTCAGCAGCTGATATGGACAATCTGTCACAACTGAAAATGCAGTCTGTCTTCCGACTCTTTTAGATGGTCAAAGTCTCACGGTCCCGGTTTGATTGTAATAAAACAGGTTTATTAAAATTGCCATGCAATTGAAATCAGTGCTGATCAATAAGTTTATGTTGAAACCCTGCGGGTGTGGCTCCAATAATGGTGGATCCCACCCTCTTCTCTGGGAAAGGAAGCTCTATTGGCCATTTTTACTACTGGTGAAATAAATGCATTCAAAACAGCAAATACTACATAATATGAGTAATGCATATCTAACATGCTAAATATGGGTTTTATTCTTGTGATGGGTGCATTTATCTATCCATCTTCCTCCGCTTATCCATGGTTGGGTCGCGGGGGCAGCAGCTGGAGCAGGGAGGCCCGGACTTCCCTCTCCCAGGCCACATGGTCCAGCTCTTCTGGGGAGACCCCAAGGTGCTCCCAGGCCAGCCTGGAGACATAGTCTCTCCAGCGTGTCCTGGGTCTTCACCGTGGCCTCTTCCCAGATGGACATGCCCGGAATTCCTCCCCTGGGGGGCGTCCAGGAGGCATCCTGACCAGATTCCCGGGCCCCCTCATCTGACTCCTGTCTATGCGGAGGAGCAGCGGGTCTACTCTGAGTTCCTCCCGGATGCCCGAACTTCTCACCCTATCTGTAAGGGAGAGTCCGGCCACTCTACGGAGAAAACTCATTTCAGCCGCTTGTATCCGCGATCTCGTTCTTTCTGTCAGTACCCACAGCTCGTGACCATAGGTGAGGGATTAAATGTAGACCAACTTGTAAATTGAGAGCTTCACTTTCCGGCTCAGCTCCTTCTCCACCACGACAGACAGACTCCTCATCACTGCAGACGCTACAACGATCCGCCTGTCCATCTCCCGCTCCATCCTTCCCACACTGGTGAACAAGACCCCGAGATACTTGAACTCCTCCACTTGGGGCAGGACCTCTTCCCCGACCCGGAGTGGGCACTCCACCCCTTTCCGGTTGAGCACCATGGTCTCAGATTTGGAGGTGCTGATCCTCATCCCGGCCGCTTCACATTCGGCTGCAAACCGCTCCAGTGAGAGCTGGATATCATGGCCTAACGGAGCCAACAGGACCACGTCATCTGCAAAAAGCAGAGACTCAATCCTGTGGCCAAACCAGATCCCCTCTACGCCCTGACTGCATCTACAAATTCTGTCCATAAAAATTATGAACAGAATCGGTGACAAAGGGCAGCCCTGGCGGAGTCCGGCTCTCACCGGAAACGGGTCCGACTTACAACTGGCAATGCGGACCAAGCTCCAACTCCGGGCATATAGGGACCGAACAGCCCGTATAACGGGGGTCGGTACCCCATATTCCCGGAGCACCCCCCTCAGGACTGCCCGCGGGACACGGCCGAATGCTTTCTCCAAGTCCACAAAACACATGTAGACTGGTTGGGCAAACTCTCATGCCCCCTCGAAGAACCCTGCTGAGTGTATAGAGCTGGTCCACTGTTCCACGACCAGGACGAAAACCACATTGCTCCACCTGAATCCAAGATTCAACCACCCGGCGGACCCTCCTCTCCAGCACCGCTGGATAGACCTTGCCAGGGAGGCTGAGGAGTGTGATCCCCCTATAGTTGGAGCACACCCTCCGATCCCCCTTTTTAAAAAGGGGGATCACCACCCCGGTCTGCCAGTCCACCGGCACTGTCCTGGATACCAAAAAATAACGCGCAATGCTGTAGAGGCGTGTCAGCCAGGACAGCCCTACAGCATCCAGAGCCTTGAGGAACCCAGAAGTACAATAACAAAACAATGCTCAGGTTCAGATCAGGGGGGCTGTTCCTCCCAATCACGCCCTTCCAAGTCACACTGTCATTGCCCACGTGAGCGTTGAAGTGTCCCAATAGAACAAGAGAGTCCCCAAGAAGGGTGGGTGTACTGAACTGCTGTTGGGTGCATAGCCACAAACAACAGTCAGAACCCGTCCCCCCACCTGAAGGCGGAGGGAGGCTACCATCTCGTCCACCGGGTTGAACCCCAAAATGCAGGCGCCGAGTTGGGGGGCAATCAATATGCCCACTCCTGCCCGGCATCTCTCACCGGGGGCATCTCCAGAGTAGAAAAGAGTCCAGCTCCTATCGAGAGGCCTGGTTTCAGACCCCACGCTGTGCGGTGAGGTGAGTCCAACTATATCTAGTCGGAGTCTCTCAAGCTTGCGCACCAGCTTGGGCTCTTTCCCCGCCAGAGAGGTGACATTCCATGTCCCTAGAGCCAGCTTCTGCAGCCGAGGGTCGGACCGCCAAAGTTCCCCCACCGCCTGGCTCACACTGCACCCGACTCCCTTGGCCCTTCCTGTGGGTGGTGAGCCCATGGGAAGGGGGACCCATGTCTGGCCATCAGACGCTCGCCATCGAGCCCTACTCCCGGGCCCGGCTCCAGGGGGTGGCCCCGGTGACCCGCGCCTCGTAAGGGGAAAACTAGGTCGTAAGTTGTTTTTCATCATGAGAGTCTTCTGAGCCACGGTTTGTCTGGCCCCTCACCTGGGACCTGTTTGCCTTGGGTGACCCTTCTGGAAGCTTAAAGCCCCCAACAGCATGGCTCCCAGGATCACACAAACCCCTCCACCATGATAAGGTGGCAGCTCAAGGAGGGGTGCAATTTTTATATAAACAGATTTTATGAAGTTTGAATAAGATATGCGCTGTTGCCACATAAGAGAAAATAATTCCATTGATTTGAGAAAAGCACCTTGAATTACTTTCACCACCTGCACCGGAAGGTTTTGGGAAAAATAGGATTTACATAATCCTGGTTGTTTTCTAATAGCTTCAATTGCAGGGTAAATGTTAAAATTCTTATAGCTTTTAAAGAGGCCAATACATTGTCAAAATGTCTTCATTACACGGGGCAGTTTTTTAAACCTTGGAGAAAATGAACTGTCAACTTTTCCCCATCCTAACTATTGGTGGAATGTTCAATAAAATTTGCCAATGGAAATCCATACATTTTTGCACTTACTGAAAGTACAGCAAATCTGACTCGAAGTTCACATGATGATTTTTTTTTTTTTTTACTAAATAACTTATTCGATTGTAATGATAAAGTTGTTTTCCACACGAAACGATCGAGCCCGAGCCAAGATTCCTCCCACGGTGACCCGAAATAACACCAGCGTTCGGGGACCCACTTCCACCACCACGGGTGGATCACCGACAGTTGGCGCAGACGTGGAATCCCGACCGCGTCTTTGGTTGCGCCACGTCGCCTCCGCGGGCACGATCCGTCTCGACTTTTGCGCACACGCAGCGCCCCCCCCCCCCCCCCCCCCCCCCCCCCCCCCCCCCCCCCCCCCCCCCCCCCCCCCCCCCCCCCCCCCCCCCCCCACCCCCCCCCCCCCCCACCCCCCCCCCCCCCCCCCCCCCCCCCCCCCCCCCCCCCCCCCCTTTTTTCCCCCCCCCCCCCCCCCCCCCCCCCCCCCCTCCAACTCCCACTCCCACTCCCATCCCCTCCCTCCTCTCCCTCCCAAGCGTCTTAAATGACCTCACATCCTGTTACCCCCCCCTCCACCCCACCCCCCCCCCCCCCCCCCTCCTCACCCCCCCCTCTGACCCCCCCCCCCCCGCCCGCCGGGGGTCCCCCC
>CAAKHD010013143.1:383199-395304 GCA_901007705.1 Fistularia tabacaria | reverse complement strand
TCCACCCCACCCCCCCCGACTTCCTTCTGAATGGACCGGTTTGGGACGGTCCGGCCTGAGCGCGGCGTGGGTCTCCGTCTTGTCGGCGCGTTTCCGCGGACACGCGCCTGCAGGGCACGTCCGGCGACTGGAGGGAGCGCGGCTCGTCTCTCAGCTATGCGACATCGGAGCCGCTGATCGCCCGCGTAGAAGAGAACGCGTCGGTGAGACCCCGCCGTGCGTGTGTGCGTGTTCGCCGTCCGGCGCTATTTAAAACAAAATAAAACAACAATCTTAAGTGGAAAAGGGCAGGAAACGCGTGCCTTGGTCGATTGTTAAATTGCAACTCGAGATAACAAAAGTATCAGTGTGCATGGTATTTCCAATTCACCATTTTTGTAAATATATGTCTTCGTGCGGTTTGAAACTATCTTTAACATTAACTCAATATGCACGCAACTTAACTCAAACTCTTTTTCCATATTCAACTACGCCTATGATTCTGATTTTCCAACACCGCTGCTAAGTTAAAGCTGTAAATCACAGTAAATTATAAAAATAAATAAACAAATGAAATAAGAAAGCCTAATTCTGTTAAGGCACCATCCCGTCCATCTGGGCAGTTTCTGTGAGTTTTGTCAGTTGAAGTCCTGCCACAAATTCTGGGTGGATTGAAGCCCTTTGGCTGCTGCACAAACTGCTGTGTGCGAGCCTCCCCTTCGCAGCTTTGACTTTGGACTCTTTGTCTTGTCGGAAAGTAAATCTTGTCCCAAGTCACTTCTCTTGCAGCGGTCACGTTTATTTTTTGCCTTGTAGACTGCGTTGTCCACCGCCATCACAAAACCTACTAAAGAATTTAAGGTCACAGTGGGAGGGTGGTGTGTCAGGTGCCGAGATAGGCCACTTTTAAACCATAAAAATCATAGCTTTGGCTCTTTAAAATCCCTCGGTTGCAATCAGATTTTATGAATAAAGTGGGAATAAACACTCCTTGTTCTAACAATAAACAATGCAACACTTGCATCCACTTCAGACAGGGCCAAAAAATACATTAAAGATAAAAAACTGTGATGCTAAAAATCTCAGTCCTAGACGCTTTGATGGCTGGTGCTGAATTTCACAAACACAACCTCGTGTAGCCTGAAAGGGTTTGAATGTGCAGTAAGTCAAACAAATACGTGTCATGTTTTTGAAAATGTTTGCAGGGTGCAAAGGTTCTCACTTATAGTTACATACTCGCAGCTGTCAGTGCACTTGGCTATTGCTCAACATCCCCAAGCCATATCAGTTTTACTTATTGTGAAGTCTTGGCCCACTTCAACACAATAAAAGAGTCAGCTGAGCTTGGCAATTATGGAAAGTGTTGCGCTGAAGGCTTAGATGATTGCTATTCAGTAAATCTGATGTTGATGCAATCACTGCAACTGGGGTGAAAGTGCTTGTAGCAAGCAGCTGAGTAAATAAATACATACCTTTTTTTCATGAAACAGAAAAAAACAAACGGTAACTAAGTCCCATTGAAATATTATACGTGGTTGTATTTTTTTTAGTATGCGTAAAGATCTGATGTGTACAGCTCATTAAACAGTTGTCACAATGTAGTTTTTGTTTGTAACTCCCCTTCTCAGTTTACAGGCTTTGCAATATCAGACGGAAACATTATCAGCACTGAAGAAAAATGAATGAGGGATGATCAGGTTTTGAATGAAGGAGTTGTTTGGACAGATCGGTACATTCCACACAGACCTTTCGTTCTTATCGGTGTCTGATTGTTTACAGACCAGTGAAGGATCGTTGTACTCAAATTTTTCTCCTCTCCAGTTATCGTCACAAAAGGAAATGGATTACTCTATGATTCCCTATCTGGGTTGTTTATTGAGAGGTCATAAAAAAACTTGTTGTTTTGAGCGCTCAGTGTTTTAGCAGAGCAGAAGTAGATGAAAAGTTCCATCAGTGATGAGACTGGAAAGCTGATATCTATGTTATAAAATGGGGATTTGCTTTGCTCCTTCCTTGTAGCTGTTGTTCACCTCTGGCAGCATGAGGACAAGAGAGGGGAAGATCATCAACCAGGGCCTGGAGGAGGAAATGGTGAATATATGACTGTTTTTTACCCATATTATATTTCTTCTGCATGTGAATTGAGTGTCACTGTTCTTCATAGATTCTGAATTACATTGTCGACAACATTGTCTTACATTTAGAGAATGTACAATATTAGCAGTCCTAACGTCAGTCCTTGAGGTTCATCACAAGTTATTTGGATTCAATCATGATTAGGATTCACAGCCTCCTTAACTCAGCAGTTGTGCCCAATGTGCCAATAACACTGGTGTATACTACAAGTGGAACGATATTCCCAGATTAAAAGGGCTTTTTAAAAGACGCTTTTGATTGTTTTACCTTTTTATGTTACAGTTCACTTGATTTTATTTTCATAGAAAAAACATGGGACCCACCATCTGCACTGTTATCTGTGTTCTTGCAGGAGGTGTGGGGGTACCGTTCCTGTCCGTGGAAAATGGTCTTGGTGGGTGTTGGTACCATTTGCTCCGGTGGGCTCCTGCTGCTGCTTCTCTACTGGCTGCCTGAGTGGGGCGTCAAAGGCACCTGCAAACACACTTCGTTGAGGAACGCAGACACACTGCTGCTCAGGACCACGGTTTGTTGCCCTGTCTGAGACAACTGCAACGACGCGAGTCTCTGTCCTGCAGGCATCGTATGAGGGCAAACTGTGTGTAATTATGCTAACAGACGTATCCTGGTGTGAAAGTATACAACACACAATGGAGGGAATCTGGGCTTTTTTTTAAACTACATGATTCAAAAGACACAAAAGTTTTTTTCTATTTGCCACATATCAGAAATGTATCATGAACCTCCTTGCAGGAAAAAAAATCATTTAGTCATACATTAGTGATCTGTTTCAAGCCTTATTTATATTTGAATTACATATCGATCACTGTGTTTGTCACCGAAGCCGACAGCTTGGATTTTTCTCGTCATCATGAAAAGATGTTTGGGTGGGATGGGTTTAAACTGTTAAAATGAATGTAGAGGCTATAAAATCTCTGTTTACTTGACAAGTTAAAACAAGTACTTCAGAGTGAATATGTCATCAGCGTGAGCTATATCTGTCCCATCAGAGCGGATCCTTCTCTCTTATTGCTATCTTGTGATATTAATGGATCACATTGTTCTGGCAATCACACTGTTATTTGAATGAAAATAAGTAGTTATGTCAGCACTTGTGAAACCACATCTTTTGAGCTGATGCTAATACTGATATCAGGGAAAAATGAAATTATTACGTCACTAACTTTACTAATTTACTTCCAGTTTTAGTTTTCAAATGTTCAGTAATCAAAAAGTCCCCACATTTTGATTTATTCAAGTTTGTCATAGTAAAGCTAATTTCAGTAAACAAAACTTTTGAGATCACAGAAGAAATTTGAGTTTGCTGTTGTGAAACCCCGGACACCATTCGCCCTAATGCTTCCTCTTGCTTCAGAAATGATAAACTTGTCCTGTCTTCTTTTGTCTCAAAGCTAGAAAACCCCCATTCGTTCTGTCGCCCCAACAGGATGAGTTCAGGCAGTGGTTTCGGGCCAAAGTACGTGTGATGTTGTCCCCGGGTAAGACCCCTTTTGATGGACTGGATCATCACTCGAAAGGAGACAAGGACTCCGACATCTGCGCTGTGAACGAGGAGCCTCATAAGGTGCTTCAGTGAGAAGCTACTTCTTCCGTTTTTATCCGTCATTTGGCAAATAGTCCTGACCGCAGGTTTATTTTCCAATCCACTTGAAGATCTTCCACTTCACCCACCACAGCATTTCATACTACTGGAATGATGCCATACATAACTTTGAGATGTACAGGTAAGAGTCCTACAGAAAAACACGGTGCTATCCGAAAATAAATTTAATGTGACATTGCTTAGACGTAATAACCCCTTAATAGCTTGTTCACATGGTGCTGCAATAAAATTAAATGTGCATGACTTTACTAGAGGCTTGGAGGATGTGAAGGTGAGCTGTGAGTCTATTCACTCCGACCACAGCGCTGGACTTTCCAAAACACTGCAAGACTACAGGTACATGTGTGTCTGTTTCCTTCCAGATTGTTTTATTTCTCTCATTAAACCTGCCATATCTCATAATAGAAGTTCATTTTTCAACAGGAGATTGTTTTTCCATGAGAATGAGATAGCTGTGAGAGTCCCGTCTTTGTTCAAGCTCCTTGTAAAAGAAGTAAGTATTCTGTTCTGTTCTTTATCAGTATAGCAAGTATAGATCCTAATCATTTCCCTTTTTTCCCTCCATCAAGGTCTTGAATCCTTTCTACATATTCCAGCTCTTCAGTGTCATTCTGTGGAGCGCTGAGGATTATTACTATTATGCCACAGCCATAGTCCTTATGTCTGTAATTTCAATAGCTACCTCATTATATACCATTAAAAAGGTAGGTGATGTTTGTCTCAGTGGAAGCTCTGAAGTTGCTGGCATGATTCTCTTTTTTGTGAAATGTTGATCGAGACAATATTTTTTAGAATTTAGGATATCATCATTTTTGGTTCTTTTGCTCAGACAATGTTTCTCCTCTCATTCCAGCAATACGTGATGCTGCATGACATGGTGGCAGCGCACAGCGTGGTCCGGGTCGCAGTGTACAGACAAAATAATGGTACATTTTCCATATTTGGCCATAATGCAGGGTAATGTCAGTAAAAGCAGGTTCATAGATGCCTTTTTATTCTCTTGAATGTGGTGTGTGAGATATAGTGCTTTTTATCCATATCATATCTGATGACACAGTGGTGGTAACCTTTCTATTGATCTTGTTTCACAGCTATCGAACAGGCCATGTCGACTGAGCTGGTGCCTGGTGATGTCATTACCATTCCTGCAAATGGCATGATCATGCCTTGCGATGCTGTACTGACCCATGGAACCTGCATAGTGAATGAAAGCATGTTGACAGGTTTGCATTTCTATGCACACACTAAAATGATACATTTTTGCAAAACTTGAATTATTTCAGTCCATATTCGAACGTAGATTATTTTTTGGTGGCTACATTGGTACATCTTTCTATGTTGCACTCAAACGTTGTCTGAAACACTGCTGCCATTATTCAGAGATTTGGTCTGTTTATTCTGCTTTTGCCACAAGGGGAGAGTGTGCCTGTCACAAAGACAAGTCTACCCAGTTCGGGTGAAGACGCTGCCAGAAGCTATAATATGGAGGAGTATAAGAGACACACGCTGTTCTGCGGCACACATGTTATCCAGACACGCTTCTACGCCGGTGAACTGGTGAAGGCGGTTGTGGTGAGAACAGGTTGGGAAATTGGAATCTCACTGGTGTCTGTTATTCATGACAATTTCTCTTATCACACAATGGATTCCATTAACAATTCAAGAGTGCCCACCCCCCCAAAAAATGCCTGCTGTCCTTATCATTATTATTATAAGTGTCATTGTTATTATTATTATTACTATTATGGTTGCTGTTGGTGTTGTTATTAACTTAATTGTAGTTACATCACAGTGCGATGTAATTGATACTTAAAAATGAATCTCTGCTATACCTTTCAACAGGATTTAATACAGAGAAGGGCCAGCTTGTGCGCTCCATCCTCTACCCTAAACCCACAGATTTTAAACTGTACCGTGACGCTTATCTGTTCCTGCTGTGTTTGGTGGGAGTGGCAGGGATTGGCTTCATCTACACCATTGTCCTCAGCATCATGTACAAGGTGCCGCAGCTATGGACAGAACATAAACCAACACCCACTGTACCAAAGATGAATAATTGACATTTTTGAATTGTTATTGAGTACCTCTTCCTAATTTAATTTTGGAGTACTTCTTTTTTATGGCTCCCTCCTGACCTTGTTTCAGGTACCAGCGTCAACCATCATCGTTGAGTCCCTGGATATCATCACCATCACTGTGCCCCCTGCCTTACCTGCTGCCATGACTGCTGGTATTGTGTACGCGCAGCACCGTCTGAAGAGAGTCGGCATCTTTTGTATCAGCCCACAGAGGATCAACATGTGCGGTCAACTTAACCTGGTTTGCTTTGACAAGGTAGTCCAACCACCGAGCCATCTTTTCTTTGGACCTTAGGAACAAGGTTCATGCTCATTTGAGTCTCATAATAATCCATTTCTTTAGCTGTTTAAAAACCTTGTGGTTGACTTTGATCGAACAAAAATGTCATTCAGAAACCGTGAAACATAGTTATAAAGCATAAAATCCACTTCCAATTCAAAATCAAGTTTTTTTTCTAGTCTGTTTTGGTGGTTTTCTGACCGTCAAGATCATTATATGAGATGAATGGGAGTGTCCTCAGGCAGTCCATTCAGCCAGTACTCTGAAAGATGCGTGCTGTATTCAAAAATATAGGTAAACGGAGGAGAGGCTTTTGGTGCAAAATTGTTACTGATCCCCAAAATGGCCAAAAATAACCTCTCAGTTCATACTGAGACATTTTTCACCATTTTTCACCGTTAATCTGGACATTTTGAGTGTAGCAGGGTAGTGGTGCCCCTCCTGTCACTTTTTTGTTACTAAACTGAGTTACCCAATAGCCACTTACAAAACACTATTTCTTTATCTTTGTTGTGTTTGTTGGTGTTTCATTTGCACCATTTACTCTATATATCCTTTAGACTGGAACCCTCACTGAGGATGGCTTGGACCTGTGGGGTATTCAGACTTCCAAAGATGGCAGGTAGGAGGAGGTTTTTGGTTGGTTTTGTCCTGTTGTGTGCTTCCTCAAAGATATTCTTCACTCTCAACTAAGACTAAATTTATGTTGATGCCACTTCTTCACGAAATTTTCCCGGGAGGGTGTTTACTCCATCTGTTTTCATTCTTCAAATATATTATTATATATATTATTAGAATATATGTATTTTGACACAATGTAATGTTCAATGACAAAAGCAACTTGATACATTATTTTTTTAATATGAATTGTATCAGACCACCCAAACTGTACTAGATACTGTAGTAGTAATATTGATGGCAACCTGTCAGGATCAAGAACTATGAGATGCGACTTGCCCTGGGTCCCAAATTTATTTTTTTTAACGATACATGAGTTACTTGAAAGCAACTATATCATACATTCTCTGTCTATATGGCTTTACCAGTGTGTATTATCAAAAACACACTCACATACTTCAATATATAAACTAATGACTATCAGACATAAGATCGTCCCTATATGTGGGGAAAAAACCTGAAGCCATTCTATTTTTAATAACATAATAGTTCATATAAGGGTTTAAGGCAACATTTGCAGGCTTCCATGTCCCTCCTAAAGAGTTTGTAATTTATTGTGGCTGTATTTTACAGAGGGTGTATATCAAGAGGAAATGTCGTATACAATGAAACTATCGCTCTTGTTGAGTCAGTGTCTCTCCCTCCATTGTAGCTTTTCCCCTCCAGAGACAGATGTGTCGAAAGAGAGTCTGGCGAAGACAACGTTTGTTGCCTGCATGGCTACCTGCCATTCACTGACTAAGATACAGGGTGAACTCTCCGGAGATCCTTTAGACCTCAAGATGTTCAGTGCCACAGGCTGGGTGAGGAGCATTTCTCATTGTTTGCACATGGAAGGACACCAGTCTGCAAATGAATAATGCAGCACCCCACTTGTTGCCTTGGCAGACTAGTCTTCTTGACGAATACAGATAAAGCGTGGTGCCATGGAGACTCCTCAAAGGCAGAAAATGCTTTTTGGACTCATGTTAATTTCTTGCACACTGGGCACAGTGTGAGATTGAAAGTTTATTAACATATCCGATGACATCTCACCACTTGTAGATCCTCGAGGAGGCAACAGAGGAGGAGACTGCACTGCACAATCCCATAATGCCCACTGTTGTGCGACCGCCACAACAGGTAATTTAAATCAGATTTATAAATGCAGAAAACATTGTCCAATGCATCTGAGTTAAATAATAATTATTTTGTGTGTTAGTGTATTGTGCCATTATTTTCACCATTCACTTATTTCTCTCAGGGACCGTGTGAATTACCAGCTCTGTTTTAGTTTGTTGTTTTTTTTTCTTTATTTTAAAAGATGTAATGTA
This sequence comes from Fistularia tabacaria, assembly GCA_901007705.1. NCBI lineage: Eukaryota > Metazoa > Chordata > Actinopteri > Syngnathiformes > Fistulariidae > Fistularia > Fistularia tabacaria. The sequence continues at coordinate 387,216 of CAAKHD010013143.1, read as the reverse complement.
ATAACAGCAGTTAAATTAGTTCAGGAATAAAGTTCAAATTTGGAAATGAACAGAAAGAAAGAGAAAAGAAAAGAAAAACGAGTGAATTAATATATATAAAATACATGCAGCTGCACAGCTATAGTTATGCAGTTGGAACTGTTTTCTAGACAGGTTTTTTCATTGAGTTGGCTTTTTTTTTAATCTTGTTCTGACTCGAACATGTACTATATCCACTTCACACTTTCAGTCCTGCGAGATCGGAATTGTGCGCCAGTTCCCTTTCTCCTCGACGCTGCAGAGAATGAGTGTGGTGGTCAGGAAGCTGGGTGAAAGACACATGGATGGCTACCTGAAAGGTGCACCAGAGACCGTGGCCGCCCTCTGCAAACTCAACACAGGTCAGTCACATTCCCCCCAAAATGAAAAAAAGATGGGTGAATATATTTTTTTTGAATGGTACTCTTCTGTCTTTGTAATGCAAAGATAAAAACATTTCGTGCACTCAGCTAATAAATGCCACACTGACCTCTTCTTTCATGTTGGAATCCTCAGTCCCACAGAGTTTCAAAGAGACTCTGGAGACTTACACCAGACAGGGCTTCAGGGTTATTGCCCTGGCTCATCGACAGCTGGAGTCCAAACTCTCGTGGCACAAAGTCCAGAGCCTCAGCAGGTATGGTGTTTTATGATAGAAGTATTGCACAATCACAGGAACATCCTGGCCAAGTTAAGTGTCTCCTTTCCATTCACCGCGTTAGTGAGTTGGTAGATTTGGTTCTGCTGGGTTAATAAAATTATTAAATGTTTCTGTTGTTGCTGATATAGCAGAGCTTCTTAGCAGAAAAATACCCCAACTAGTAGAAAAAAAAAGCAGATTTTAAGTTTCATAGTTGTGTTGACTCCAAAACACATATTAACCTGTAAGCTTATTTTACTGGTCAGCATTAATAAGAAGACAGAGAGAAAAATCTTTTCAAAAACAATCGCGGAATACATTTTATCCTTTTAATCCTTTTCCCCGGACACATTGGAACCGGGTGTTAAATTTCTTGTTTTCTTCAAAGAGCCAGTAAATACACCTGCAAATGCCAAGTAAATGCGGCAACAGTCTTTCAGTCATTGAATGAAAAGGAAAATATTGGAGCACATTTTCAAGTGCGAAATCTTTGTCATTGCAAAATGTTGTCTCTGCATAGCAAAATTAAATTATGTACAAATGAGTAGTGATGTAATGACACAACAGCTGTGGTGAAATTCTGTTCCCCACAGGGACTTATTGGAAATGAATATGGAGTTCCTTGGCTTGATCATCATGCAGAACAAAATAAAAGAGGAGACTGCTGGGGTGCTACTTGAGTTACAGCAAGCTAATATTCGTAGCGTGATGGTTACAGGTAGCCTGATTTTTTATGCATTTTCATTACTCAGTCAGATTAATTACTAAAATGCTCCTTACCCGACTTCGGTGCAGCCTTCATCTCTTTGCCTTTATTTTTGATAGGCGACAACATGCTGACAGCGATATCAGTGGCACGGGATTGCGGGATGGTTGGTCCACAGGACAAAGTCATCATAGCAGACGCTGTGCCTCCGAAGGATCTAAACCCTGCTAGTATCACATGGTGCTATACTGAAAATCCGTCTCAGAACGCCAAGGATAGTCAGGTAAGTCTTAATGTCTCATCCCAAAAGGGAAGTTTGGGAAGGAAATAGAAAATTAAATAAAATGTCTCATGTCCACACTGACAGACAGTAACATGCGTACTTTTGACTTTTGAAGATCCGTGTATGAATTTAATTTGAGGAACTTCCTCCTGTCTGATGGCTCAGATAGAGCGCAAACACTCGCTGAACGATTCAGAATAAAACAAACTGAAGGAATTGACATTGCAGTGATTTGAAGAATTCACCGGAACATGTCTGGTATGCAAGTATTCCTGGAGGAATCGTGGGATACCTCAAAAGAGGACTGGAAACAACCTTTTTCTTTCAAACCAGGCCTTTGAATATGGCGACATGAGTTGATTTGTGTCCTCAAATTGTCTGTATGTATACATTTTAGACTGTGGTGATCGGCCTGGAAGAAGGGGTGTATGAAGATCATCAAACTCCGCAGAACCAGGGCTATCACTTTGCAGTGAGTGGGCGGGCCTTCGCTGTTATCACCGAATACTTCCCTCATCTTCTCCAGAAGGTAATTCAGCAAAAAGAGGCTGTTCATGCTGGTTTCTGTTTTCAGTACGCCAGGTGTCATGGACCAGTTACTGACGTAATATTTTGCTTCGCCACATGGTGGCGCTGCAGCTCCTGGTGAGGGCTACCATATTTGCACGCATGGCTCCGGACCAGAAGACTCAGCTGGTGGAAGTCCTGCAGAGCATTGAGTGAGCCTCTTTAAGCCGCTGTTTGAGTCCTAAACTTTTATTCTGTTTATTGTCAGTAAATATAATTTTAAAGCATTATAAATGTTTTTTTCTTTTTTCACTTTTACCTTCCAGTTACACTGTTGGGATGTGTGGTGATGGTGCAAATGACTGTGGAGTAAGTTTGTATATTATTCTAAACAGTACATTTAATTACAATATTTAATTAATTTAATTACAGCCAGTTTAAAAACCCAGTAGCACCAGTAGCAATAAAGATGCTTTTAGGTTGTTCCAGAAAATCCCTTGCTGTAGTTTGTATTAATGAAATACTTAAGTAATGAAGATTTCCCTCTCTGTCAGGCTCTGAAGAGAGCTCACAGTGGTATCTCGCTGTCTGAGCTGGAGGCCTCTGTGGCTTCTCCCTTCACCTCCTCCACCTCCAACATCTCCTGTGTTCCAAAGCTGATCAGGTAGCCATTCTCTGTCATGCCACAGACTCCCCAAAAAAGTGCGGTGATTAAAATGTTAATGGAAGGAAAACATTTGTATTTGTTTGCAAACAAAACCCATCAATAATTGTTGATGCTTTAGCTTTTTTAAAAGTGTTGTTTACCAAATGAATTTAGAAAAAAACCCCAATAACATTTTACAGTTTGATTGAATTCCAGAAATATTTTTTCCAAGTTTTTCTGTGTTACCACTCTTTCTACACTTGAAATGTTGCCGCTACGTCTGTCATGATCCCCGGCACAAATGTGTCTCCTGAAAACATCTGCAATCTCTGTTCGTTTTTTGACTTTCGAACTTTTCACAGGGAGGGTCGTGCAGCTCTCGTAACATCGTTCTGCGTGTTCAAGTTCATGGCTCTTTACAGCATCATCCAATACCTGACTGTCACTCTACTCTATTCAGTAAACATTCTCTTCTATTTTCATAGAAAATATAGTTTAAATAGATGGTGTTGTATTCATTTTAGAGCGTAGTTACTACAAGTTTCTTTGGGAAAGAAAAGGCTATCAGAGGTGTAATTCTGAAGACACCAGGGGATTCTCTTAATTTACACTGATGCAGGATAAACATGAATTCTATGTATATTTGACAGGCTGTATAGGCTTTAAATTGAAAGGTTGCTCCTGTGCGACTTTGCTGTAAATTTAATGGTTTCTCCATTGACTTCTCTTTAGATTCTCAGCAACTTGGGAGATTTCCAGTTCCTTTTCATTGACATTGGCATCATTCTTATTATTGCTTTTACAAGTGAGTTGCATCCATAGATTCCCTCGGTGGTTCAATTACGTTAAAAGCATGTCTGGCTCCAAGTGCACAGAAGTGACATGCAATCATCAGACTGATTGATTTGTTTCTGCCTTTAGTGAGTCGTAATCCAGCGTGGACAAAGCTGGTTCGGCAAAGCCCCCCATCCAGTCTGATTTCCGGCCCGCTGCTTTGGTCGGTTCTGACTCAGATCTTCACCTGCCTGGTCTTCCAGGTCTTGGCGTTCCTCTTAGTTAGACAGCAGAGCTGGTATGAAATATGGACACCTCAGTCTGAGTGAGTAATATTGGTTCCTTGAGTAAACATATTTTTTCCTACAAATCTGACATCCTAAACCTTGTGGGGCGGGGGGGGGGGGGGGGATTTAACTATTAAAAAGGGATTTCATTCCCTC